>JAPSES010000249.1:5657-21808 GCA_029822895.1 Maxillicosta whitleyi
AGAAAGTACAGATAACTGACACAAAATGTACTGAAGTAAAAGTAAAAGTATGTATTAGTATTTTTACTGAAGTAAAGTACAACAAAACTACTTAAGAACAGTAACAAAGTAAAAATACTTAGTTACATTCCTCCACTGTTGGATTGAGTTTGACTCAGTATTGTACGGGTGTTAAGGTGCAGATGTGGGAGTGGGCGGGGCCTCACCGAGCGGGCCCTCTCCAGCGGACTCCAGAACCTGGGCGGCCTCCTGGGACACCACGGTGATGCCTGAGGACAGAGGCTCGTGGTGGACGTCTCCGTTCGGCGTTCCGTCTGGGATGATGACCAGACCGTGTTTCTGCCACGACACACGCACATACATGAGGACACGCTCCGTCTGCGCCGCCGTTAAACAGCTGATCTACCGCCCGTCGGATCCAAACTAAAGGCACTTTTACTGTGACGGACCAGCCCTGGTCTGTAATTATGGGCTGTTTCTGTGGCGGTTCTGGACGGCGCTGTGGACACATGACTGGATCAAACAGCAACGGCAGAACCAGCCCAAACTAAACTCATGTGGTTTTACACATTCAGCTTTGACACAATAAACTGTGATTTTAAAAGAAATCAAACATAATTAAAGCAGGTTTTCATTTTAATAGATGTTACTTTAATATGTATTAATTAATATAAGTGCAGCTTTTTTCATTATTAAATCTATAAATCCAACATTTGTAAATAAATGTCTGGAAAAACTAAATAAACTTAAATTAAAAAGTGTAATAAAATATATTTACATTAATGCAACAAAAAAATTTTAAGTTAAAGTAAGATCTGATGATGAATTAATGAATATAAAAAAATTAAAATCTTCATCAGGTCTATATCAGTGTTTTTCCCACGGTGTCGTTTGTAACTAAAAGCACCAGTGTTTAATGTTCATGTTTTCCACAGAAACAACGTCTGAGCACAAGACACAGAAATGAAAACAGAAGAAGAAGAACCAGATTCTACCAAAAAGAAAAAACACCAGATTATTTAGAAGGATGGGTTCTCCTGAGGCACTGGACTGAACTGGACTGAACTGGTCTGGGACTGGTGTAGAACTAAAGTGGACTGATCTGGGACTAAACTGGTCTGGAACTGGACTGACTGGAACTGGTATGGAACTAAATTGGACTGGTCTGGTACTGGTCTGGTATTAGACTGGGACTGGACTGCTACTGGTCTGGTCTTGGACTGGACTGGTACTGGGACCGGTGCAGGAGCGGGGCAGACCTACCTCTCCGCCTTTGGCCTTCCCCTTGATGTCAGCGAGCTCATCTCTGAGCTCATCCCTCTCATTCCTAATGCAATCAAAGTATTCTTTCTGCCTCTCTAGGGCCTGGCCACAGACGACAGAGGACGAGAAGAGAAGAGGAAGAGGACACGTTGGAGAGGCTCGACACAGACATGCAAACACCACCCACATGCACGAACATGCACAGAGAACCACCACCACAGGTCAGAGGTCGACTGATAAGAGTCTGAACAGACGCTTTAATGACGGTAACGACGCACTTCATCACAGTCTGACATGAACTGTGGCGTTATCTGTACGAGGGGGCGGAGTCAAACCAAAACTCAACTGTTTACTCCAGCTCTTATATATTAGACTTTTAGAGCTGATGTTTGAGTGTCATATGAAAGTGTGTGTGTGTGACCTAAACCCCCAGAAACTGGAGAAAACTGATCAAACGATGTAAAGAAGTGACTCAGTTCATCTTCAGACGTTGATAAAAGCAGAAAAAACCTACAAACCTCATCGTGCACAAATAAAACTGTTTTAGAAAACGTACTTTTGAGTCAAATCTGACTTTTTTCAGGTGAATTTTCCAAGTGTTGGAGCAGAAACAGTAGTTCATGGATTCAACTCCGGTTCTAAACATGTGTTTTTGTGTGACATTAAATTTACCGCCTGTTTCAGAAACACACAAGAAACAATAAAATGCAAGATCAGTCTTAACCTAAAGACGGGAGCTCGACCCCGTGGTCAGTCAAACGTCCAATCAGGGCTGAGAATCGGTCGACCTCTGCTGAACGCTCACAGGGAATGTAACGGGCAGGAGTTTAGAGGAGGAGGGGGGAGGAGGCCTAAAGTCTGATCCAGTTTAGGAAGAAAAACTACAAACTCCGAGCATCATCACTGAATCAGACGCACAGTACACGCCTACGCTGCCGGGTCACACACGACTAGAACTGTTAGGTTGAAATGATCGGATCCAAACTGAAAATCCTGTTATTTCAACATGCAGAAGTCATGTGCAGGTTTGTGCTAATGCTGAAGGGTCTCCATCATGCAGAGGCAGCGTGGGAGGCACAAGACCACGACAGGAACACTCTTCATCGTGTGAATGACGAGGTTCCGGGCCGGCGGACGCCAGCTTCTGCCTCCCATGTTCTGCCGCAGCAGCCTGGTGGGACCTCCTACCCCGATCTTTTTGTCCTTCCAGTTTATTGTTTCCTGCAGGTCAAACACCTCTCGGGTGAGGGCATCTAACTTAGTCTGCATTTTCTGGCTCTCCTGGAGCGGGGGGAGGAGTGAACAAGATGACGGGATAAAGGACAAAGAAGGAAGAAACTGAGTGAAGCAGAGACAGAAGAGGTCAACATGAACACAGTCAGACACAGGACAGAATGGAACCGAAGGGAACAGAACCGTCAGAGGGGACGGAGCAGCGCACGGAGGACCGGGTCCGTCTGAGACCCCCCCCCACCCACACCTTCAGGTGGGGGCTTTAAGGTGCTGGTGCGTGCGTACCTCTATGAGCTCGTCTCTCTGGCGCAGTCCTTCCTTCAGTTCTTCTTGTTTGTGCTGCAGAACCGTACACGTGTGTTTCTGTCGTTCTAGTTCCTGAAATGAAACGTGGTTCTATCATCAGTTCCTGCAGGATCCGATCCACAGAAACAGGCTTCAAATAAACGGATCCTCGTGTCTGTTGGGCTGTAACCATTCTACTCATTCACTCTTCTGTTTAGAGCAGGGGGGGTCAAACATGCGGCCCGGGGGCCAAAAACGACCCGCCAAAGGGTCGGATCCGGCCCCTGGGATGAACGAGTGAAATACAAAAAAATGACACTGAAGATATGAACAATCAAAAGTGTTCAAATAATTTTAGGTCAGATCAATAAAACACTATCATGATAACCTATAAATAATGAAAACCACATTTTTATCTCTTTGTTTTAGTATAAAACAAAAAAAAATTTAAATTACACAAAAATGTTTACATTTACAGACAAGGCTTTTACAAAAAATGTGAACAATATGAACCAGAAATGTCTCAGAATTAAATGTAATTGTACCAATATTTTACCTGTTATTAAATATATAGTGTATTTGTAGAACACTGTGATCTGTATGTTCTAATCAACATGTGAAAAGGATAGTTTGTAGATGTAAACATTTTAATGATAAAATTTTACTTTTTTCACACTAAAGCATAGAAATGAAGTGGAAGTGATATAATTTATATTATGTTATTATACATATATATATATATATACATTTATTATTCCCATATTTATAGGAGTATAATATAAAATTTATCATGGTTTTGTCGTCCCAAATTCAATGTGTCCAGAGAAACTAGTCCATAAAGTTTATGAACGCAGAAACCTTTAAATTAATATTACATTAATAAATAAAATTTTACCAAAGTCCAGTCCAAATATTCACTGAGTTAATAAAAACAATCCTTGTATCATTTGGAAGAAAGGAAGGAAGCGTTGTGATGTATGATACTGACAAAACATGCATTTATTTACATGTTTTATCATGTGTTGAAGCTGAAATAATAATCGAAGTTGACATAAATAACATCAGAGTCCAACAGTGACATGAAGATGCAGCTTCTGCTTCAGAAAGTCGACACTGTGGGTTCACTTTCAGATCCGTTCCAACCCCGATATTTATTTGCAGGTTTGTTTTAAGGCAATAATCATAGAAATGTGTCTTTGCAAAACGTTTTACCTTTGACTTTTCTTCCAGCTCTCTCTTCATCTCTGACATCTGCTCCTCCATTTCCTCTATAACGTCCTTGAGCGTGTCCACGTGATAGATGAGGTTGGCTTTGTCGTTGTCCAACTGTGCATTTGATACCATGGCTTTCTTATACTTCTCCTCTACCTCCGCCAGTGACTCCTGGTGGAGTTGGGAGTGTGTTACTAAACAGTCAAATCATGGGAAACACCGCTCACCTCCATGCATCAGGTGGGCGCTCTGGTACGACAACACTAAACACAAGGCAGGTATCCACAAATTACATGTTAGCTCAAAAAGACTGAGTTCTTTAACGTTTCTGATGTTCAAAACAGGACTTTTGACAGTACTTTGTGATGAACATGTAAATGAAACGGAGCACAATCACATTGCATTGAACCACGTTCAGGAGTGAAACAAGGCAACGGTGTGAAAAGGGATTTGAAACAAAGAGCTATGAGTGAGCCAGGAAACAGAAGGATGAGAAGTGAACTAAGTAAAGTGTGTCAGCTGAATCAGAATCTACCATGACTGAGCGCTTTGTTAGTGAACTACTGTTGTCAGTGAAACAAACATTGCTCTTCCTAAGAAAACAGGAAGTTGCAGAGGTCCCACCGTAGGGCCTTTGAATGCTGTGAAAAATGAAGGATCTGGGTGGAAGAAGAGGCTCGTACTGAATGATAGTGTGGGTTATCTGTCAGCAGGTGGAGCATGGAGCTCTTCTTACTACTCAGAAGACGTGTGGGAGTGACTTCACTTCAGGCCACAACCAGAGACTTGGATCAAAACAGGAAGTGAGGGGAAGATCATGCAATAGAAGGGTCATTATGCAACTCAAAGTGGGAGCACTCGAGAGACGGTGGTGTTAGAGGGTAGAGGAGGGGGTACAGGAGGGTATGAGTGGGAGGGAGTGGGGTTAGTGACGCCACATTTGCTCCCGGACGACAAGAGAAGGCATGCTGCGAGCTCAAGCCCCTCTACCTTCAGCTCTTTAAGCCCTTGCATGTATCGCCCTTCTACATCCTGAATCTGGTCCTTTAGTTCATAGATATCCTGTAGAGCAGATGGAGGGAATTGATGGGGTAAACGAGGGCATCACAGAGGGAGGGGATTATCAAGGAGAGATAACAAAGCACCCGTGCTGCCATCCCAAAGAGAGGCCAGCTGGCATTCACCAGCACGGCCAGACATAGGAAATAGGACACATGTCACATCCAGTCCTCCCGTGCACATGAAGAAAAACTGTGAGCGGACACTTAGAGCAGGGAGGGAACAACGGGGCGACGCCGTGGCGTAGATACGTCACATCTGGATTAGCATTAACGCTCTACGATAATGTGATGGTCAGCTACAATAAAAGTTAGATTTGAAGTGTATGCGGTACGTGGCGTGTGCGCAGAAGGCCTTACCCTAAGTTCACTCAGACTGGTGTCCGGGTCGTACACGCTGCCGGCGTCGGCGCTGCCCCGTCGTGACGAGGTTCCGCCCAGTGAGGCCAAGGTGGCGGCGGACAGGCCTGGGGTGGCGCAGCGGGACGACGGCTGGGACGCAAAGAACAGCACCAGATCAAACAAAACAATAAATACAGCACGGCGCAGTGCAACCCGACTCCAACGTGTTATTTAACACCGACACCTGAGTCCTGCAGGTATCAGGTCCGTTTTAATCCTGCAGGGACGGACTACGACCACAAGTTAGAGAAAGTTGGTACAGTACGGAAAGTGAAGATGCAAAAACAGAATGATCTATTTATTCTGCCTTTTTTTATTTTACATAATTTAAGTCGATAGATTTTATGTTTTTCTGGTGAATGATTGTAAAAATAAATTAATGCATTACATCCCTACCACAACAAGGACAGTTTAACACTAATATAGAGATAAAAACTAATACGATGTGAACAGGAACAAAAGCAGACACAGGTAGAGAACCAGCACATTGTTAAACCTATGAGAATATTATAGAAATATTTACAAATGTTCAGGATGAGACTGGAAGGCCTTTAAACACCATCCTCCACAGCGCAGAAAAGAATGAAGGCATCATCGGCTCAGGACAACATTAGAAAAGCTTTGTCAACTATAAAGACAGTTACTTCCACAAAAACCAGCTAAAATATCGTACAGAAGAAAGTGTAAACAGCTGATTTCTCTGAGTGTCGTAGGAGGGACATTTCCACTCTGTGATGGTCAAACTGTTTTCTGTCTGTTTTCCAAACCCTCCCTACATTAGCTAATCTGGGGTTGAGCTCATATATATAAAGTGAATAAAGGCCAGACTGTGGATGTTTCTGGATGTGTGGTGATGGTTTTTTTGGAAACTGCAAAATAATGTGAGTCTATGCTTCCTTATGGATTAACTCACAGGTTAATATGATGATGTATTAAAACAAGATAGAAGTCTGAATGAGAAAAACAAAACAAACCAATTCACAGGAGACGGAGCTTCATAAAGGTATTTCTGTTGGTACTGAACATGAGTCTAATGTACCATGGTTCCCTGGTGGAAACATGTTTATAGCTTGAATTAGTTTGTGTAAAGACAATTAAATGCACTCACCCGGCTGTAATCTGAATACTGCTTGTCAGATTTTTCATCCAGCTGAAACAAACGAATGAAAATAGTCAAATAAGCAGCAGGGTCTTTTCAGGGACTTTTCATGCTTCCTGTGTTCATGCTCGTTACCGTTTCCTTCAAGTGGAAGAGTTAATTACGAGTTAAAATATGAGTTGGGGAGAAGTGCTGCATGTTCACAGAGTGCACTAATGAAAGAGTGAGTGACTTTATTCAGTACAGATCCCACCTTCAGGCCCATGCAGCGTCACATCGCCCCAGATATGGTCACATCTACTCATCAGTAAAAGAAAAACACACGGGCTGTAAGTTGGCACCAAATGTTATTTTCATTCATGCGTCATTAAACAAAAAAAAATCTATATCACAACTCGGCTGGTGTTGCACTCCACTTCCAAACCCACTCGTGTGAACCTCGTGGAAGGCACTTACAGTGTCCAGGTCTGGAATGCCCAGATCATCGAGGTCAGACACAATACTGCCCCTCCGGTTGGAGCGGCTGAAATAATCAGCAGCTGATTCACTAATGTCCGAGAAGTCAGAACACTGTTTACAACACACGGAGAAAGATGAAGGACAGAAGCAAAGAAACAAACAACAGAGTCCAAGCGTTAAACCAGGGTGAAAGACACGAGCTGCTGTTTGTACGTCTGTGGAGGCACAATGAAGGGAAAGCAACTCTGAAACTTTGACTCTTTGATTATTTATGGAACAAAACACTGAGCAGGAACAGCGTCTATCAGTTTCATTTGTTCACCATCTATTCACTACGGCTCACCGCACTGTTTCTGCGGCTTCGGCCACAGCGTTCCTGGGACCCGCTGCTTACAGTGTCATCATCTGAGGAGGACTGACAACAGTACACACACACACACACTCATGATGAGGATCCTGTTATGGAAGACAGCTGCATGCCCAAGACTTCTACATACACACGTCCTCTTCAAACTACAATCAACACCAATCCTAAAGCAGCATCAACATTACACACATTACACACATTACTAGAATGACTGTAAGTCTGAGTAATACCGATCCATGCGATGAAAAATAAACTGCACCAACTAGAAAAGGGCTGTGTGATATGATGAAATCTAACCAAGAAAGAGATCTGTCACTGTTATATTGTAGTGTCGCAACTCAGGATCTTTATTTGTCATCATTTGGACCACGCCTTGCTTTTATGGCGTGGATGGAGGCGGGAAAATATGCTGGAAGGCAACGCAAACAACCGTGGAGAAGAGTAAATGTGACGCAGAGTAATTCTGAAGAAACCAAAGACAAGACGAGACAAAAGAACGACCTTGTACCTAAGAGACTTGGGTTTGGGTTTAAAGAACCCAAGGGTAAAAAGCCAAAAACTACAGTCAACTCAACGTTTTATACACTGAAGTTGTGTTTAACAGAACATGAACATCTACTGATCTAAGATGTTTAATACCGGTTGATCCACTAATTCTATCAATACGCATAAATAATTGGTGTAAAAGACAGTTTTTCTTCTTTTCATGGTCATCAAATATGACCATATTTGGACGTTCAGAGGCACCGTAGTTACCGTGGAAACACTGTCACCTTCTACAACATTGATTCATCAGTAAAACCCATGGAGTTGGATCAATGACAGGACGGACACACTGGGTTTATGTTCAGTTATTGATAACTTTGCTGAAAAAGTCACTTTTTCATCGGTTTGCTCTCTTTCTGACAAAATCTCTTTTTAAATAAATTTAATCTGAGCTTTTATGAAAATCTACATGATCAGTGAATTAAATATAGGAAAATGCATGATTTATACAGATAAAGATGCAAAATAAGGAAGATAAAATTGCACTACATGGTGATAAATCACTGGTTAAATAGAAAAAGTGCCACAGAGGTAGCAGTGGGTCTTCATGGGTTTAGTGAGTCAATTTAATCTGCTGCAAACATAAATAAAACACAGGTTTTTAATGTGGTCATTGTGTGTAAATTTTCCATCTGTATCTACATAAACTACTCAACATTCACTGAATTTCCAGATAATCTATATAATAATCATCACATCATCACACAGCCCTTAATAAAACAAATAAAACTTAATTATTCCAAATCATAAAGCTTAAAATTCCTCCAGTTCATGCAATAATAATGAATAAAATGCACCAAATGGAAGTAAAATCACACAGTCCTGATCAAATATGTTGCAATACACCCTTGTCAGACACTGCAAAACACATTCTTCCTTCACATCCATGTTCCGTAAACTCAGCTATTTGCTGAACAAAGCCCGTATGAGGAGGCAGCGTGTGCGCCTGTTAGCAGCGTTGGTGTGTGTGTGAGGCGTTAGCTGACGTCATGCAGGGAAGCGGTGGTTTTCGGGAGCTCACCACAGGGCTGCTGCGAGTGGAGCTGGCCCCGGAGGAGTACCAGCTGTATTCAGAGGGCTGTGGGTAGGATTACAACAGGACATGGAGTCAATATGGAGACGAACGCCGGAACCACAGGGCGCAGCGTTAAGCCGCTGCGATGGTGACGGTGCTAAAAGTCTGTTTGTGACGGGAGTTCAGAAGACTTACAGCTCTTGAACTGTAGCCTGAGCCGTAAAGGCCGGTGTCATCGCAAATAGAGGCCTGAGGGCACACGTGGGAGACAATGCAGGACTCAGCAAAACAAGAGACGGAGCATAAATCTTTGACAGACTGGCTGAGCAGGCTGAGTAGAATGACTCGGGGTTAAACAATAAACAGAAACACTCTGTATTTTCAGTATCAAGGAGGACATTTGTGTTAAGAGTCCAACTACAAAGGCTCTGGCTTCACACTGAGGCCGGTCTTATCGAACTGAAACACAAATCTCAAGTACTGGAGTGTTCAGGGGCTAAATATAAATGATCCTGACCCCCCCATGGCATCCTATCAGCTGTATTTTGCTTTTAGTTTCTGTGCCGACCCAAAAACTCAACACTTAACAGACTCCCAATAAATTAAATTAAATCCACTATCAACTCTTCATCCTCTCTCTGTTTAGCTTTTGTGGAGTATTAGCATCGTGTATTATGAGCTGAATATACGTTTGTTTAAACATATTTTACATCTCATCTTGCTTGTGTTGTCAGTTTAAAAGGTTCCGTATGTAACACATAGTGGCACCTGATGATAAACAAACTAAACTAAAGTGGTAAAAATGTGAGAAATGCAAAAACTGTGGTTTGTCCACTCTGGGCCTTGTGGATAAGAGATAAAAACTCTGGATAACAAACATATTCAAAGACAGTAGTGGAGGTTAATACTACTCATAAAATGGGAATAAAAGGGGGATTAAGGTTTGGGACATGGCAGAAACACGGTGGCAGAGTAAGCAGTAGTATTTTATCTCATTATTATGTTTTTACTGTGTTTATTTTACTGTACAGCACGTTGGAAACCTTTGTGTTTTTTGAAATTTGTGCTTTATGAATAAAAACGGATCGGATCAAAGCAACAGAAACAATAATCTTACTTGCTGGTAAATGTGGTTGATGGTTCGATTCTATCCTTTCCTAAACCGTTACTGTTTTGTACCACTCTACCACTATAAATAGATTGATGTATATATTTTTCATTCTACTATAGTTTATTCGTTTCTTTTCCTTATTTAAACTTTATTTTTAATAACTAGGTGAGAAACAGCATCTCAACTGTCTGTACATCCTGTGAACCTTAACGCCTACTAACACGAGTCTTCATCTATTTCTTGATTCCAATAAAAGTAAATATTATTGCCATGGGAGGAGGAGGGTTTGTGCATGCGGAGCAGACGCTGGCTGCCCAGCGGACTGAAACTGACCACACTGTAGCTGCGGGTCAGCCCTGAGCCAGTGGTGGAGGCAGCGGAGGAAGTAGTAGTGGCCTGTTGGAGAGAAGAGGAGCAGGGAGAGGTCAGTGCAGAGGGCAGCGGGGGCTGTGGGGGGGGGGGGGGGGGGCCTGACTAAAAAAAAATAGCTGTGGCAAGTGGAAACAGGATGAATGTTGTGCTGACCCTGGAACATTTAAGGCCGAGAGGAGACGTGAGGGGAGGTGAGCGTTCCTCTGCAGCCGGTGGAGCATCTTTATCAGCGAACACGTCATTTACATCAATTCAATTAAAAGTTAGAGCTGTTTCTAAGAGGGACAACGTTTGGCTTTGTATGACCTGGGAACACTAACATTCTTCAGTGTTGATTCTTTCATGACACAAACTAGTGCAGCGGTTACAAAACACCCTCACAAATATCCAATAAACTAATTCACCCAGACAGGAATGTACAGCCTGAGTTGGGTTTTGTTCCTGTTCTTTTAACCACTTCAGTCTGCGTCTAGTGTCAAAGCAGTTGGACCGCCGTGAGAGGAGGACCGACCCGTGGCTGATAAGAGGAGGTGGAGGGAGGAGCAGGTTTGGTCTTCGTTAGGCTGGTGTAGTTCCTCTGATCATGGTACAGTCCAGTCTGGAACAGTAAGACATGATACGCCCTCAAACTCTCACAGTGTGGTGACGTCAGACACATTAAAGCCACTGCGTCCACTTCAACAGGACGTCACACTCACACAATGAACGATCAGTTGTATCAGGATAAAAGTCTGGGACTACATTTACATGCACACACCCTCTGTTTCTGACACTGGTTTAAAAAGGCTCATTAGAGGACAACCAGAAGGCACTGGTATTGGTTTTACATGCAAAGACTCAAAAAACAAAAACGGTACAAATTATTCCACATTATTCCACTGGTGCTGGACTTGTCTGGCCATGCAAACACATAACTTCAACCACCTTCTAGACAAAGTTGGTGTCAAAAAAGTTGCTGCAAACCCTTCTCTCAGCCTTCAGAAATGTTTAAAGGTGCCCTGCCACACATATGTCATTACTTTTGTGGTAATGTCTCCAGTTCTACCACGGACTCTAACATTTTTTTGTGGGAAAAAAAATGCTTTGGTTACCGAGTTTCCATCCGTTCTAAAGTGGCACAGAAAGCCTGCAGGAAGACTCGGCTCCATTTGTGGCACTTCTCATGAATATTCAACATGCATAATCTGCTTGGCTTCACCATCCTTTACCCTGAGCAACAAGTAGAAGAACTGTTGGAAACCCCAAATGAATCTCACCATGCTTTGAACGCCTGACCCTGGCTCCTACGGCTCCGTTGTACAGCGGACCGTACACTGGACCCCCTCCACTGCTGGACCCCATGAATTTGTCATGTTTATCCCCCCCTTTTCCGGCACCCCAGTTTGCTGTGTATGAAAACTATCACTGAGCTAAACTAATTATGTGGGTGTGGTCTGACCTGGGCGAGCTCATGAATAATAATGACTCCGGCATTAACACGTCACACTCGTTTCTTTTCAGCGGCAGAAAGACGAAGTAGAGGTTCATTATAAAAGTCACTACATAACACAAACAACTACAGACCAAACGTACTTTAAAAATACAAGTAAAAACAGTTGTGTGGCAGGGCACCTTTAATGTTATTTAATGTTGGCTTTTGTTTTAAGCCTCATCGTTTGATGTTGACGTAAAAGGACAAATGGATCATAAATCCATTTGGTAGCGTTTGACTCTTCTTGTCCATATACTGTTTAATTAAATCAGTGGTTATCAAACAACAGCAAAGATAAGAAAAGTGAAAGGTCTCACTCCTTAGCTACATATTTTGGGGTTTTTTTTTCCACCACATGCCTGATCATGCAGGTGAATTACTCAATTTACTATCCTGACGTGGGAATTTACTTCCTTGAGGCAATCTTTATTGTTCAGCCTTATAATGTACAAGGCTGTAAACAGAAAAACTGTGGCAATAAAAGAAAAAAAGCCCTTGACACATATACTGAATGCACTGTAATAATAATACCAGCAGATCATAGGTCTTAACTGGAAAATACGACCTTTCAATAGTTCTGAAATATGTGAAACATGTGCGTGTAAACACAGTCAATCACCACAACAAACCACTGACGTGACTAAACGGCCCCATGCACGAGGCTGCAGCAGAACGCTACGGGAATACACTGACCAGCAGGTCTTTCCTGGAGGAGCTGGACGAAGCCTTTTTGTGGCCGTGCAGATCACTGTACACAGAGCTCTGTTCAGTCCGCAAAAACATTTTAAAAAAAAGGATAAATAAAATGAGACAAAAGGAACAGAAGAGACGTAGGAAAGCAGAGATAAATACATGACGGTCACACCGGTGCAGTACATACAGTGGAGCGGGAGCTCTTGAGGGCGGAGCTAGTGGAGAGGCTGTCAGACTGAAGAGAAAAAAGCAGTTTATGAAAAGAGAAAAAAAAAAAATCTGAGCACAGGTGGTTAGACGGTTAGGTCAGCACAGCCAAAACATATTTTATGGGCTTTACACAGTTCGTCAGTTAGTCCGACACAGCAGCTGATCAAACAAACCACTTATTTTTTTTCTCACTTTTTGCTAAAGCCAAGGGAACGACCATGATGATTCTGCTCGACCACAGAGAAACCCCACTTTTGATGAGAAGTCAATCACAAATCAGCCCACTTTCAACAAAGACAGTTTCAATCTCTTTCTATGCGTCACACTAAGGTTTGCATGTTAAAATAAAAAGATGCAGAGTGGAGCGTGTCCTTTAAAATACAGGGTTTTCTGTTGTGTGCACACATAAACCCTGGTTACATGCTGAGAATCCACATTTCCAGTGCGTCAAAAATATTCATTATGATCACACACATGCACATACAACGCACCAGTATATCCTTTTTACGGGAACTGGATCGGCTTTTACTGGAGCTCAAGTCGCGTAACGCTGATGAGGTTGACTTTAAATACAAAACAGACCCAACCGGCCATTAACATCTTTTCCAAGACAAGTAGATTATACCATGACCTAAATAAGCACCAACCAACACAAAGATCTCAGACAAATGTATTCATTTTAGTGAATTCCTGATCACCACGGTGACTTTGACACATGAGTGTGTCCAATGAGTGCATGGGTTTAATAACGGTGGTGGGGCTGTATTATGTACGCACCCTGTAGCTGCGGACTGACATGACGTCATCATCAAGCCCCTGCTGGTGTGGAAACACGGAGTCACAGCACAAAGACAGACAGAGAGAAACATGGGTGATGAGAGATTAACGGCAGGATTACAGGAGAAAAAAGAAAGGAAATACAGGCAGACAAAAAGGAAGTGTGTGTGTGTGTGTGGGGTGGGGTGGGGGGGCAGATACAGACCCGGCGATGACGACTGCTGGCTCTGCTACTACTAGAGGATCTGGCTTTTTCTGTGTCAGCCTGGAGTCAGGAAGGAAAGTTGGTGAAGATTACAGAGTGAAAGTGGAGAGGCTCCGAGATAAAGCTCAGTAGTTGCTATGCAAAGACCAAACCATGCAAAACAAGCTCTGTCATCGTGTTTATAACCAAATGGAGGCTGTAAACATTTGTAAATAGCTTCTCCTCTGTGAGCTCAGCAGCACGATTAATGGCACACCAGAACAGATATGAGAAGGTGTGTGAGGATCCTCTGAACTCACACTTCAGGGCTTCATATTTAGGGTCAGGGTTTGTCATTTTGTTTTGGGGTTGAGTTGTATTAGTGTTTATAATTTAGATTATTATATTAAGTATTGTATTAATGCACTAAGGGACACTATGTAGTAGGGCTGGACATTAAATCACATTCATTTGAGATTTGACTTTTTTTTAATTCTCTGTAGATTTTTCTTTAGTAAGAAAAGTAATATAGTCCCAGTGAATACAAACAGTACTTACACTCTGATTATTTTGTATATATTTTATGCAAAACTATTAATTTCTTATTAAATACTGCACCTTTCCAAGTACTGTTTTTTCATATTATTCTTAATTGACATTGAGAATGTAGGGTGAAGACAACTTTGGAAATATTAACAAAAAAAAAAAAATATTGAAACTAAACTGTACTAAAAATTGTATGAAAATAGAAGACAAATTAATTTCACACAACGAATGAGTTTTCTTTATTTAGCTTTACAAAGCTTCTGAATTATAGAAATAGACAAAAATGTCCTTTCCCTTACCGGTGGATATATTAAATAATAATAACCAAAGTAACTACATAACACAACGTGAAAACCCTCAGTCCACACCAAAGCTTTTGCGTATACGGACGATCAACTGATGACAATACCCTGCTGCGAGGACAGAGGGTAAAAAAAATATTCAATTAAGACTATGTCACATGACCAAAAACAGTCACATACATTGAGCTTCAGTATCAGTATCCATTTCACTACCGTCCCACCTTGTGTTAATACAACATGCTCCACATCTGAGTCAGAAAAAACAAAGGCACCAATTCTTTTCACGTGTCAAAACACTGACACAGTGAATACACACACATCATTTCCATGCAAAGCTGCGCCATCAAAGTTCTGCAGAAACTGGAGTTTGGAGGAGTCGTATCGAAAAGGTCCAAACCACGCTCTTGCATGCAGACTCACCAAACCTAAATAAAGTCAAAGGCCAAAGTCTGCTCCACAAATACACACACACACAGTTACAGATTATGGTGTCTCCAAAGCAAATACGCTGCTGCTCAGGCATATTTCCACAGTGAGGTACAGTGAGTCAAGTGTAGCTCAACGGTCAAGGTTGACTGAGGTTCAATTCCACACAACAGGCTCTGTTAGTGGAACAAGAGGAGGCAGCCCTCTCGTGCTTGCCTACCATCCATTGGTGGATCTGACCCCATTTTCTGCTGCTACTGCTGCTGGATGAGTGGTAAGAAAGCTGGAGGGAGGGACGAGGTGCCAGGAAAAACATACAATCATACTCCACTCAAAACTGCTGAAATGTAAAAACTGGGTGACATTTACTTCAGGAATAGAAACTCTGCTTTTATCTGTGGACATGCAGCACTTTCCACTTTATTTTGGCCAGTGATGTCAAATACGATGCATTTCCTTTAAAGTTTGAAGTCTAGGATCCTCTGCGACGTTCCGATCATTACAGACACTGGGAGAGTTCGTGTCAAAATGTGCAAAGGTCAAATTAAACATAAATATAAATACGTAAACATGGGAGACAAAGTGGATGTGCATGAGTCACAGTAGATCTGAGTCCAGGTCAGGAGCTCAGTCGGACAATGACCCCAGTGCATGTTTGCCGGTCCTGTCCGGTTCATGTGATGAACTGTACCTCTTTTTGCTGCCGCTCCAGTTCCCTCATTCGAATATCCCTGGCCTCCGCCCGAGCTGCCCTCTTCGCGGCGAGCCTTGCCTCCGCCTGTCAGGCACAACGTGAATACACTTGTTAGCTGCGAAAACAAACTTGTGAAGGTGCTTTTCCTGGCATACACGCCCAACATACACAAAAAGAAAAAAAAAAACAATGAAAAAACAAGACAGAACGGTTTGGACAAACAGGAACAAATGACAGAATTTGAATCAGAACATCAGAGGAGAGTCAGAAGTTTGACTGTGTAAAAAAAATGGAAACAAAAGAAAAAGAATTTGGATGTTGTTGCTGTTGAGGTCAACAAAATTTGATGCCACTACTTAAAAATAATAATAATCTAATATAAGACTATTATATCTTGTGTATATTGTTCTTCTTTCATATATCGAT
>JAPSES010000249.1:61181-71232 GCA_029822895.1 Maxillicosta whitleyi
GGTCACAGAGAAAACTGTCTGACCAATCAGTGTCTGCAGTGCAATTTTTAGAGTCAGTGAAAGTGATTAATCTATTGGAGTTTGATGCTGAAATGTCTGTGTTTCTTCTACACAGATGAGTTTGATTCTGAGGCTTATGCAGGTATAAAGTTATTATGGGATGCGGTTATCTTTGCTCATTTGTTGACGTACATTTCAGAGCATCCATTGTTGGATTTTAAACAGATCTGTTGTTCAGTTGACAGCACAACCTGTTCAGAAAACAGAACTAAGATAATAGCTGTAATGTAAACTATCAGCAGAAGCCTATAAGTCACTGTTATTTTGGGTCAGTAACTTCTTAGATGCAGTAATTGAATAACATAAAACCTCCGCAAGTCAAACCATAATCAGCCACAGGAAAGAATATGTTCTGTAAATGACGGTGCCACTGATTAACATGAATAAGTGTAGGATGAACAAACCCACTTCAGAACGTCATACCTTCCGGCGGACGCTGGATCTGTGACTGCGTGCACCATGTCTGTCGACAGAGCGTCAAGAACACTTGTCAGGAACTCTGTTTTCTTTGCCCCGGGACAACCTGAAAAGTAAACCACAGATACCTGAATGAATGTGTGTAAGCATGTATTATGTAGTTCATATGGTCGTCAGCGTACATATATGTCATCAAACATCGAAAAACGCCACCGCAGTCAACAGCGTTACAACAGCGTGGAATGCTGCCGTCATAGGTGGGCCAATAAATGTCTGGGGAGGGACGTCATGTAACACGCAGTGTACTTATAAGAAGAACAGCACATAAAGATGAAAGAGGAGAAAATACACCTAAACAAGACGTTCACGGTTGGGTTTTACTCCTCATAAAGCGTCAGGCCTCCCCTCATCTGTAGGAGGAACAGTGTACCTGCCAATCATTCAAGAGGCCCCTGAGTGGTTTTGACAGCTGGAGGCGCTCAAGACGTTACTAAATAGTGGATGTATAGATACTATAGTCTGTACACCCAGAGTCTGCTGAAATAAGTGGACTAAAGGCAGTCAAAGAAACACGTGATAATACGATCCTGCCCAGTGAAGGTGGAAACCACAGAAGAAGAAGCATGAGCGTCTAAACCTGTCTCATGCCCGTGTTTTTCATTACAAATGTGTGTCTGCGGACGAGCGCGGCTTATAAACTGACAGTACAGGTTTACACATGGCTCTTTTACTTGTTTGTCTGCTGAAACGCACTGTTTTATTACTTTTCAAGGATTTTTCGAAGTATGCATCCAGAGACCACAGGACAGAAGTGGATTTGCATTAAGATTATTGTAAATGTCAGTGCAGTTTAACATCTGTCATTAAGTACCAAACTAAAACCAACAGACGGGCGTTATTGCACGTCAAATGACAGGAAAAAAATTAAATTCAGGGACAACTGGAGTGGAATGACCCTAATGATAGTAATTGTTGGCTAGGCCATATATTTTTAGGAGTGACGAGGCCACGGTTGTTGTGGAAGAGCTGAAGGCTACAGAGGCCGGAGAGATTCCTGGATTCCTCTGCCGACGCTTCTCGCCGTTCCCACAATCCAGCTTTCCTCTGCTATTCCGCCTGTGGAGAACAAATTCTCCACAGTGTGCTGCTCATTTTATGGCCTAGGCCTGCGGGGCCAGATTCTCCTGTGTTAGAGATAATAGCATGCTTTGCCCTTCTCTAACAGGTGGCGACCAGCACCGGCGTAAACAGCCGGCTTCCACTCCACCTTTCCCAAGTCGCTCCACAGCCTCCGCGTCCGCAAACGCTCACGTGTCCAAACTGTTCCACTCGGCTTTACATGATGAGCAGACTTGCATTTAAGTTTTAGTGGGTCCTCTGTGGCCCCGGCCCAGTAAAATATCTGACCCACCTGTTAATGACCACACTGGAGCCTCTGCTGGTAAATGAGTCTAGACACTTACACAACTGCACCTCGAGAAGGTAAAGGTTTGGGATCTGGCTCCCGAGTCTTTGGAGATTCATGGGAGGCAGTTGAAGCTCAGTGTTTTTCATGGACAGCGCTCGTTGTCTGTGTAATGCAACAGGAATCTGCCATCGGGTCAAGGCTCCAGTCCCGTCCTCTTGGCAGAAGGGTTCCTGGTGGGCGGGACACATCAGCTTGTGTCTGTCTGGACACTGTTTAGCTGAGGGGCAGGACACCAATGTTCCTGCTGTCATTCAGAGGAAATTGAGTCTGGCCATTTTCCGTTGGGTCTGAGGCTGCGGCTGTAAATGGCCGCCGTCTTATTTCATAACGATTACAACGGAGTAAAGCCAGATTTGGGATGAAGTGAAGCTGAGAGAAAGCGACTTGATGTTTTTAGTTTTTGACACGTTAAACGCTGCAGGGCCGCTCACATGCCCCTGTGTATCTGCAGCTGATGTGGTGTAAAACCTTGGCCAGTAAGTGCATGTTTGCATGTGTGCGCCCGTGTGTTACTGTCAATAAGAGCCAGTGTTTTTCTACGGAGCCACACGGGGCAAAGCCCTGTCAGCACTCGCAGCCGCAGCTCCCGACGCCTGCCTCGACGCTATCCCCATGATCCCGCTCTGGGGAGAACGCCGGCCAAACACGCTGCTTTCCTCTCCTACGCTTTCAGGGCAAGTTGCTCCTTTCTTGCATCTCGCCCCATAAACCTCTCAACACCGGCGCTTCAACGGTAAATGGGCTGCAGCGATGTGAAGACAACATTTATAATTATCCCTGGTTTGTACAGTAAAAGGGTTTACGGCCGCTGACGCAAGTGCTTATAAAGAAAACAAGACGCTGCATTTTTGACTTTGTCCTGGTGTATTTTGTAACAGCAGAGCGGCTGATACGCAGCCATCTGTGTGTTTGTGTGAGTATCTGTGTGAATAACTACACTGTTTTCTCTCCTGCTGCTATGTGTTTTGGAGGTGTTTGTTCTGATTTTTTCACCTTCTCACACTTTTTGCAGAGTTACACGCTGAATAAATTCCTTTTCTCTGTATCTTCGCAAAGACATCCACCATCAAACTAATTACATAATAACATTAATAACATTGAACCTTTCCTGAGTGATTTATCAACATTAAATGAGGTTTAATCCTATGCATGATGTGTTTTTCAGTGAAAATCTTCTATTTTACTGTTGGAATTATTGTAATTTTAGATACATTCCTCTTTTATTTGTATTTATGTACATTAGTATCACCTTTGACCAGGTGTAATTATTATAATCTGAGTCCCAGTTCCACTTCAGCTGTCAATAATAAATCACATCGTTGCTGTCATCCCATGAAAAAGTAAAAAATATAGATTTTGTTTGATATATAACAGTGATATTTCAACAAATACCATGAGCTTAAGATAAAAAAAAATGAGCTTCTAACCACTGTCATTAATCAAACTGAATTTTTCTCTCCACTTAACCTTTCTTAAGTGATTTACCATCATTTATTATAAAATTCACCTCAGTATTTCATATATTTCATTTTAAGGTTATTGAATCAGAAGAAGAAAAAGTAAGTAAAAATGACTTTTCCAGTAAACTGAACATAAACCCAGTGTGTCCATCCACTGGTTCTGATCCAACTCCATGGGTTTTACCGGTGAATCGATGTTATAGAAGATGACAGTGTTTCCATGGTAACTAGAGAGCGTTTGAACGTCCAAATGGGTCATATCTGATTACCGTGATAGAACTAATGGATCAGCAGGTATTAAACAGTTTAAATGATGATGTTTGGGTCTCTACGGGTTAAACGAAACTATTATTGTGAAATTAAAGAAATAAGCTGGACACTAAGCAAAGAAAAATAAATAACATAACATCAAATAAAATGAGCACTCTGTGCAATTGGTAAAAAAAAAAAAAAAAAAAAGATTGATTGTGCAAGATGTGAAATACTGTCGCATTGGTGAGACACTGAGTGCAGATATTGGTGCTCAGACGAGTGCGTTGGCCGTTATTGGAGCCTGTGCTCAGGTCTGTGAGGGTTAATCTGTGACTGTCTGTCCCACTGTTTCATACACTGTACTTAATGTCTGAGTGCTGAGTCCTGCTGCTAAATGCAGCACCTGCGAGCTGAGAGCACAGCCCTGGCCCCGCTCACTGTTACATAAACACTAGTGGATGGGATGGGAACAGTGGCAGCTCTGTTCACGGGCTGCTGGATTATTAACATGTTTACCAAACCACCGAGAAACAGCACAAGACATCACATTTGCCAGCCACTGTTCGGCTCCAAACTGTGATTTGGTTGTACGCAGCACCTGAAAGGAGTAACTCCACTCTACTTAGGCACATGTTTAACCCACAAATTAGACCCTGTAGGGCAAACTCACATGTCATGATATTCATTACCTCAGCTGAGACCTTTCTGTTTTAGGTAAAATATGTCAAAAGCAAACATACATTTTTATTGCTGAATGGAATCCAGTGAAATGTGGTGTAAAATTTACAGCAGACATGGGACACAGTCATTGTTCATTAAGTCTCCAGTAAAGCCTGCGGACCTCGGCTCATTTGTAATAAGTGCAGCGCTCTGTGATCTTAATCCCACGTGAATGTGGTGCGTCTGTAATTTGGGAGGTGTTAATTTAACTGCAAATTACCTCCATTATCTCAGCAAACACACAGAAGTCCTATGATAATATTAGTGTAGCCAGAAATTAACTTCTGTTTTGTGGATATTCGCAGTATTTTTTGCTTCATCTATGCGATTTTTCCATTTTTCTTCTTTAGTCTTAGCCTTATTTAACCTTAGGAAATTACAAATAAAACTTTTAAAGCAGTTTGGTGCTGATGAAGGAGGTACATTCATAGAGAGTCAAGTCCAATCCTTCAGAAACCCAAAATTTCCACTAATGAGCCAATGTATAAGCTGCATTATTCTTATTTTTCTTATTATTCTTATTCTTATTGAACGGTAGCCTATTATTAGTCAAGTTAAGGCTTACATTTGTCAAATCACAAGTCATTTTTAATTTTCTCAAACCATGTGACACACATTAACACCTAGAAACGATAGAATGGATTTAGATTTTTGATCAAATGTCCATAAAACTAATGTCTTCAGGATCAATTTTGATTTATTTCTAAGCAAATATTGGCTTTGTAATAATTACATTAAATAAACAAAAAATAAACATGGCAGACATCAGCGTCATATGGGCATCTTGGCGTTAAATGATCATTTTATTAAAGTCAGTGTTATAAAATAAGTATCTGTAGTATTTTATGTCCCTTCGTACTTGGTCTCCACTACATCAGTATGACAGATTTAATTTATTCAGATCATAAATGTCATTTTCCTTCGCAGAAAAATTCATGTTTCTATGAATACCTTGATTTTTCATATTTTTGAAAAACTGAATGATTAATGCCCCCAACATTTCACAAAACAAACATTTATCTGCGCTGCGTTTTAGGTCACTGAAGGGGGCGTTTTTTCAAAACACCTTCCGAAGTGAAGACTTAACACAGAATAAGTGTTTCCTTTATGAGCTGAGGAAATTCTCCTCCTTCTTAAGCTGAATAAACTCTTCAAAAACCCTCTCAGATTAGCAGGAAAATGCATCGTCACAAAGCTGAAAACAGGGCTGGGTTTTTTCTGAGCTCATGAAACGTTGACTTTTGAGAAGTTCACGTAGTTCCCACGAATTAACGACTGAACAAACATATTTCTGTTAAAACAAGTAAAATGAACCAAAAACATCAGATAAAACAGTACAACTCTGTTACAGCACAAGTACTTTGGTTCTGTTTGGGGTGATTGTGGCTCCGATGGTACAGCGGGTTGTCCAGTGACCAAAGGGTTGGCAGTTCAAATCCTGGCTTCCACATGTCAAAGTGTCCTTGAGCAAGACACTGAACCCTAAACTGCTCCCAGTAGGGTATGGCAGTGATAGTTTAATGGTTAACACTGCAGACTTTGGTGCAGAAGGTTGCCAGGTTGAAAACCAGATGGGTCCTTGGGCAAGGCCCTTTACGCTATACATGCCTATACATATATATATATACTATATATGGATAAAAGCGTCAGCCAAATGTAATGTAATAATGTCAGTGCCTGCATGGTACAGTAGCCGCCTACTGGTGTATGAATGTGAAGCA
Organism: Maxillicosta whitleyi; assembly: GCA_029822895.1. Taxonomy (NCBI): domain Eukaryota; kingdom Metazoa; phylum Chordata; class Actinopteri; order Perciformes; family Neosebastidae; genus Maxillicosta; species Maxillicosta whitleyi. Next base: position 67,280 of record JAPSES010000249.1, read on the forward strand.
CTTTTAGTACCAAGGTGTAGAAAAAAACTGTAGAAGAGCAGAACATTTGACGACTGAGGAGCAGAAACTCTTTCCTACTTTAAAGACATTTGATCACATTCTGAAACCATTCTACATATACTACATTACATTCGGCTGACGCTTTTATCCAAAGCGACTTACAAGGTATAGACATGTATAGCATAAAGGGCCTTGCCCAACGGCCCACCTGGGATTCAAACTGGCAACCTTCCGCACCACTAAGCTATCCAGTCACTATAGATGTTAACGTGTGTCAAATGTCTTGAGAAAATTGAAGACTTGCAATTTGACTAATATTAGACTAAACTTGACTAATATATTAGAATATTCGATTAGATCAAAGATAAATAAAATGTAACCGACATATATTTTATATATTGGATCATTAGTGGAAACTTTGTGTTTCTGAGGGATTTCTGTCTTTATTTCTTTACCTGGGGTCCATTCCCAATATTAAAGTATTACAATTTATACATAGTTACATTAATTTAGCTTTGTTTGTTTATTGATTATGGATTTCTTAAGATGTATTTTAAAAACAGCCTGATGATACCATGGTATTACCAAAAACTACCACATTCCAGCTCCTTTTTTGTAATGGAAACATAAAAAGGCCGAGTCCAGTCCAGTCGCCCCAGTACCACAATGGTGGAAACGCAGCACATTAAGTGCCCCCCCCCCCCAAACAGTTTAATCTCTGTCACTGCTCTAATAATTGGTTGTATGAACAGATGTTTAACTTCAGCTTCTTCAAGCCCAACATCATACAGTTTGTTTTTGACGTTCATATTGGACCTGTTCTCCACCCCCCACTCATAAATAGACTCCTGTTGTAGAATGTTATTGACTTGATTTGAGTTTGCTTTCTCTGTGAAATCACCCCCCACCACCACATTCTCAAAGTCTTTACCCACCCACCATTTACTTATCAACTCTGCTGTCAATCAATCTCTCAGTACCTGTCTGTGGCGTCCTATTACCCATTATCTTTACCTGTCCTCCCCACTGTGTCACCACTACCCTCCATCTCCACATGTCACTCTAAGATTAATCCTGCCCCCCCACCCCCCATCTGTCTCTGTCCTCTGACCAGCGAGGGGCAGTATCTGGTAGTCCTCAAGTCTTTATCATGAATTTTAGAACCAGTTGGAGGTTTCAACTGGGGGTGGGAACTGATAAGAATTTGGTGATTCCAGTTGCATTATCTTATCGGTTCAATTCTTTTATCGACTGTTGTTGGATTAAGGAATAAACTATAGAAGAGGGGTCTCAAACATGCAGCCTGGGGGCCAAAGGTTCCAATTTGGTAAAAAAAAAAAAAAAAAAGTGCAAAAATTCCAGGCAAGGCTGTGTGACTGATTTGAGTTCAGGTTCCACATATAGACCAGTACGATCTACAGTAAAATAATATAAAAACCTACAAAAAAATTCAAAGGTTATTGTATCAAAACAGAGAAAACTGAAGAAAATTGAGGTTTTCAATAAAATCTATCATTAATTGAACATAAACCCAGTGTGTCCATCCACTATCATTGATCCAACTCAATCATCAATGTTGTAGAAGATGACGGTGTTTCCATGGTAACTACAGAGCCTTTGAATGTCCAAATATGGTCATATTTGATGACCATGAAAAGCTGAAGAACTGTATTTTACAGCAATTTACATGTATTAATAGGATTAATGGAACAGCAGGCATTAAGCATGTACATCAGTAGGTGGTTCTGGTCGATGGTGGATGTTTGGGTCTTTATGGGTTAACTAGTATTAAAAAAACCAAAAAAAAAACCTAATCCGATGATGTCCGGACCAAAATGATTCCAAAGAAGTGAGGTACTGGGAACCGGTTCTCTATTAGAACCACTTCTGGATCCCCTCCTTAATCTGAACAGACCCAAACACAGACAGAACCCCGGTTTCGGAGGCCCACCTTGCAGATGTCGACTTCTATAGTGGTCCTTCGGTTTCGTTGGATGTGCCCTGGCGTTGCCGTCACACTTCGGCTGTTCATACCTGCAACGGACAACAAACCGAGTCAACGCCAACACATGAAGCCAAACGGGCGGAAGGCGCTGTTTACACCAGTAAAAGTATCTGCGTTGTAAAATCACAGAGGAATCCCATGTTTTCCAATTACGCCTGTACACTTAAATCTCAGGGATTCGAATAATTGTTTGTGGCAAACCAGAGGCTGTGAAACCCGTCCAAGAAGAGGGGAAGGATTTGGGGCTGGTATGAGGACAGAAGGGGGGAGGGAGGGGGAGATAGAGGGAGAGAGGCAGACAGGGAGCGTGGGACACAAGGAAGCTTTCAGCGACTCCCTCTGAGCGCCGGCCGAGCCCCGGCGGCTGCTGAGCCACCGGGCCAAGAACTGCCCTGCCGGGCCAAGAACTGCCCCAGACCCAGATACAGAACGGGGCTTCCATATGTGTGCTAATGTGCTGTCTGGCGCTCTGCCTGGAGCCTTGTTCATCTGATACCCAGCCTCGCACATGAATACAAGTCTACCAGCGCCCGACCCTGCCAGTCTGGGTGACCTCTGACCTCCCACTCACCAGCCCACCAAGTCCCCGTCGCATCCGAAATGGAGATGTCCGTCTGCCTGCCGCACATAAAACCCCTGTGCCTTTGTCATGACATGTTCTGCCAACTGAATTCAGACCTAGTGATTTAACCCTTTAAAGTACTCCACTACAAGTAAGAGTAGCAGCAAACTACCGTTAACCCTTTAATAACGGCGACGTCTCTGGTGCTACGTTTTGTACTTTACAACGTCCAAATGACTGTAAATCCTGAACTGTTTGTTCTATCCACAATATATATATATATATAAGAAACTGAACCTGAGCAATGATCCAGAACCCTGAACACATCCACATGATCCATTTGAACATTATTACTTACATTAGTACCATTAGTACCATTACTTCATCATTACATTAGTAACAGTATTAGTAGTGGTATTATTATTAGTAATAGTATTAGTAGTGGTATTAGTAGTAGTATTAGTGGTGGTATTACTGGTGGTATTAGTAGTAGTACTAGTAGTAGTATTATTAGTAGTTGTACTAGTAGTAGTATTAGTAGTTGTACTAGTAGTAGTATTAGTAGTAGTATTAGTGGTGGTATTAGTAGTGGTATTACTGGTGGTATTAGTGGTGGTAGTGTTGAAGTAACATCGTAGTAACATGTTACATAACAGAAAACCCTTTGACTGTCCGTTGTTCTTGCAGAACGTACGGCCTCATACCTGGTGGAGGTTCCGGGTATGGGCCGTCCAGTGTCCACTAACACACACCAGCAGTAACCGGTGGACGGGTGGCACTGGACCGGTTTGTACAGCCCCCCCTGAGCGCAGTCCGGTACGAACACAGCGTCGTTCTTGTGCTGCCTGGCTTCTTCCTGGGCCGACTGCTGCTCCTGGTCACATGACGATGCTGGACAGAGGGGTCAGAGGTCAGTAAGGAGGCGCTGGAGGTGTTGGCAGATAATCACAGAAACAGATAACGCACATATGGACGCACTCATGTAGGTGGTCCAGGCCGTGACGGAGCAAAGACGTGTAGTCTAGTAACAGTCGGACTCATAAGCCGGTCGGGTCCACATTCACAAACACCACAGTTCAGTAGGAGTTAGGAAAAAGTATCTTTTTACAGTTCAACTGCACCTGTCGGCTCTACATGATTTACAGTTTTCATACACCTTCATTAAACCCCAAATGTAAACTGAAGGAAGGAAGAACCATTGTTTTTAGTAGAACCCGGTTCTACTTTACATTAGGCCTCTTAACTTTGTCTATTAAATATAAGGGAAAATTATCGCACCAAAACTACCATAAATTACCATATTTTCCAAACTATAAGTGTCAGTTTTTTTCATAGTTTGTCCGGGGGTGCGGCTTATACTCTGGAGCGACTTATGTGTGAAATTAT
>JAPSES010000249.1:71332-86390 GCA_029822895.1 Maxillicosta whitleyi
ACACTGTCTGGGGTAAGTCAGTGTGGATGTACTACACTGATGAGGGGATGGAATACACATTCATGTACAAATACACAACAGTTTTTTCCTTCTGTCCTTTTTCCACAAACGTTCCGAAGCCGCTCAGACCCTGTACTTCTATACCGTGCTCTTACTCGTACATCAGCTCATGTTTGGAAGTCTACAAATGTGATTATGGAAACCTACGGAGCTCCCAGTAGATCCCAGTTAAGAGTAAAACCCAGATGCAGATGCTGTAAAACAACAGCGGAGGAGGATGTTGGACACGGAAGAAGACAAAAGGGTGGAGGACGAACGCTCAGAGACAGTGTGTAGACTGCTATATCAGCCCCCGTGGCACTGTTTACGGACATTAACGGGCTAATGACTAAGTACAGCTCCCTATGCCCCAAGTTAAGTAAATATTTGGACACTCATCTGCCCTCTGTGGATGTGTGTGACAGAGCCAGAAACAGACGAGACAAAAGCAGAGCGGTGGTCAGTCGGGTCTTCACACGTTACGGCGAGACCATGACGCCACCCGGGGATCTGTGTGTTTACAAGGTTAACGTCAGTGGGTAAAAAAAAAACAACAAAAAAAAAACCTGTTGCTTTGTCATTCTTCGTCTACTTTCCCAGACAATCCCATGGTTTGGATGAGAGAAATTATTCACAGATAGAGAGGGTGGTTATGACTATAGAGAGGAACTAAATATGGACGTTTCACTGGAAGAAATACTAAAAAGATCTGGATTTCATGTTGTGGAGTGGTTTAGTGGAACAGAATGGAACTAAAACTAAGACAAAACTGAACACAAAGTTAATAAAACTGGATACGAAGCAGGGGGGGTCAAACTCATTTTAGTTCAGTTCCACATTCAGCCCAGTTCGATGTCAAATGAGTGTAAACAGTAAAACAGTAAAATAACAGCATAATACCTTATAAATGACAACTTTTCCCCTTTTTTTAGTGCAATAAAAATGTATTAACCTTTGCAAATGACCCTTTCTCAAAAAAGATGTGAATAACCTGAAAAAAACATACATTTTGTCCGAAAAATAAGTGAAATTTTAACAAAACGATGCTTCAACTTATCATTTATATATGTGCGTTACAAACAATGTTACACAAACATTTGGTAAAGGGCAGAATATTGCTCAAATGTAGTAACTTTTACTGCAAGTACATCTCAGCTTATAAGTAACAAAACTCACAGAGCCCCGTGTATCTAAAAAGACACATACCATTTAATAGTAAAAAGCAGAACAGTGTTAAAATTGCACATGATTTTCTTTATTTTTTCGTATTTTCGTTATTCACATTTTACTGTTAAAGGATGGTTTTAAATGTAAATATTTTGAAATGGGTTTTTTTTTTTTTGCACTAAAACAAAGAGAAAACGTATAATTTCTTTCGCCAACTTATGCTTGAAATGAAGTTTATCTGTATGTACAAGATGGGGTTTTGTGCCGAGCCTCAGCAGGTTCTAATCAGACTTTTTTTCTGGACCTCCTCCTCCTCCTCCTCCTCCTCCTCCTCCTCCTCCTCCTGAGCATTAAACTCAAGGATGGAAGCAAAGCTCATCTGGCCACGAGGGCTTTCATCACCAGTTTCTCCCTCTTCTTTCTGCTCGCCTCAAGGCTCGGAAGCTACTGTGGGATTATGGATATGCTTTTTCTTTGTTTATTTTCATTAGAGATCTTTACCCACACAAAAGAGACCAAATGAGATGCCTGCCCGCTTTCTCAACTGACTCTCTTCGCTCCAGTTCCTCCGTATGGACTCTCTTTGTTGGGGTGGGTGTTCTTTTTTTTTTTTTTTTTTTTTTTCATCCCAATACCCCAAAGAGCATATGGTAATCAAAACCATCAATGCTGCATTTCTCTGGCTTTTTTATTGGTTGTAAATTATGATAATGAGATTCACACGCAACTGCACACATGCACGTAGTTTTATTTTTTTGTCTATTTCGGTCCCAAAGTGGCATTATTTATGCAAAAAAAGCAACATATTTCCTAAAAGAGCAAAGATGCAAGTGGTCTGTGCAAAAAAAAAAAAAAAAAGCTCAATGTGCAGCAGGACGGCCCAGATGAAGAATAGGAAATCCTGTGTTTTTGCCATGTGCTGATAATTACAGATAGGCTGCAACGCGCAGAACCACAGAGAAGCAGATCCTCAAAGCCTGACACACTCCAACACCAAGAAGTATTGGTTTCACAACCCACCATCTGTCCTTAAAAGACAGGAACAGTCTCAAACCACGATTGCTCACACAAGTAGGAAAAACACAGCATGCCTTCAGTTGAGGTTTGCAAACAGCCGATCGGCGTCATTAAAGAAAAGCAGTCTTTGAAACTCACATGGCGCTCTGGTTCTATTGTTCTGTCGGCTGCGGACCTGCTCCGTCCACAGAGTGGGGTACTGGGAAATGATGTCTGAAAGAAATCACCAAGACAGCTTTATTAGCCTCAATTGAAAACACACCCGTATATCATCTAATCCAAACCTGGTGGTTCCAAAACTCACAGACTGTAAAATGCACATCAAGGTTATCGTATCTCAAACTGCTGGAGCGGATGTGGAAAGTAAGTGTGTATGACAGCTGTGAGCAGAAATATGGTGGTAAACTATGGAGCTGCAACCACGGGCGCTTTATGTGTTATCGACTAAACACATTAACGCAAAATTAAGAACACTGCCTCCTTAAAATACAAAAGACCATAAAACATCCATGGTCGACCCGTGTGTTTGCGTGCAGCTTTGGAAATATGAGCGTTAGCTTCCCGTTCACAGCGGGGATTAGTTTCATAGACATTTAGGAAATACTTTCACCCCCGTTTGGGAATGAATGGAAAAAAGTCCAGCTAATGTCATTTTTCAATATATTCTATTTCCACTCAAAAGATATTGCATGATGTGCACGTTGACTCAGTACCTGATGTGTTCAATAGTTTCACACTGCGTACCCAAGTCCGTAATAGGTGTTACACACGGAAACAGTAGGTGGCGATGTGGAAGGAATTCTGTCGCTGTACACATGACTCAGAAGAAGACAAACCCTTATGTCACCGACTGAGCAACTGTTCTGTTCATGCATCTACAGGCGGCACTGCTTTTCCGCCTGTTTGAGGCAAAAGGAAGAACGGCGACTTGCGTTTTCCCTGACAAATGGTTCGGTGGATAAGTCGAGCCCGATCCGAGGCTTTTTCAGGAGACCACAGGAGCGCTGTCTGTGGTCTCATGGTGATTAGGTCATTTCCGTTGTCGGAGTGTCGATTAGGTCATGTCCATTCTTGACCACAAATTGCGTTCACGCTGCAATGTACCGTACTGCGGTCCGTACCCAGGACGACCGTGTCGGCTGGACTCGGGTACGGCACTGGAGCCCAGAACGTCCACTACATGGAACCAACTCGCATGTGAAGACTCTCCTCTTTAAAGACTATTTAATGCAATGATGTCTGAGCTGCCCAGACCCGGGTTAGACCCTGGTGTGTGTATGTGTCGGTTTACTCTGACCCCATGTGAAAGAACTTTAAAAAACAACAACAAAAACCCTATTAACCTCATCTAACTAACTCATCTGGACTTGGGTATCATGTAGAGGGCTGCATTGGGACTGGGACCCACTCGGTCTCGAGGGACCCAATGCAAATCTCGCAGGAACGGGTGGTATGAGATTGCCTGTGGGCGGCTAATAAAAATATTGAGGGATCGAGTGTTGGCGTAGCTATAGAATGGAGAGAATACGATAAATGAAGTGGAAAAGAACCTTAAACAAGCATAGGCCGATCATCTGTTCTTTTCTCCCGTGGAACAAGAGAAGACAAAAAATCCATGCATCTCTATTATTGTGTGAAAATAAATTATCAGTTTGGCAGGAGCGGGTGGGAGTGGACATGGATATTGCAGGTGCAGGCGTTAATGGTCAGAAATTCCGTGGTTGCGGGTGAGAGCGAGATGAAGAAACTAGTACCACGCAAGGCTCTAGTACCAAGTACTATTGCTGGAGACGGTTTCCATTACAGGATACGACCGACATAGGGTACCAGGTCGTTACAGTGACACGGCGCATAAATTCTGTTACGTCATCTGCAATACGACACAGCTGACGTTTAAAAACAAAGAGGAAGAGGAGACCACCAAGGACAGAAATGTCTGAACCTCCTCAGCTGACCTCAGTGTAGTTTTGTGACTCATTAAACTACTGGTTTATTTACTGTAACCCTCCCCATCTAGTGGTTTAAAAATGGCAGGTCGCACATTGATAACACAATGACGCACGTCACAGTTCGGTATCAGTTCCCCCGTTTTTGAACTTCGGCGGCGGTGATACCAAAAAACTATCACAGGTACCACATTCCAGGTCCTTTTTCGCAGTGGAAACGTAAAAGGCTGAGTCGAGCCGGTACCAAGTAGTGGAAACGCGGCAATTAATACAATCAAGTGGACTTTGGGTTCGTACTCAGATACAGACTCAGTTACATAGCGTGAAAGCGCCCTAAGATGCATGAATGCAATAAAAAAGATCAAATCTATTCATGTAGGAGCTTCACAATCTGATGAGATCATGTTACAAAAGTTACTGTGTAATAAATCTGTGTGTATTGGAACAGAGCTTCCACATCAAACGGATGCAAAGCAAAACACGCAAAAGCACAGGTAATGTTGGAAATTCAATAATTCAGTTCAATAATAGCCCTAATAATAATACCAGAAGCTCAGTTGCTCAGAATATATTACTATCACGTCCTCCTCGATGTCCTTTTTTTAGGGTTGGAGCTGGACGTGCTTGTGCAGACTCTTTTTTTTTCCATTTAAGGAGGTGTTGGAATGATGCTTTTGAGTCATCGGTGTGTAAACATGAGATCAAATGTTAGAGGAACTCACCTTCTTCATCTGCGGGAGGTTGTGGATCCACCACTAAGCCAGTCTCATCTGCATTTAGAATGGAGAATATTTGCAAGGAGACTACAATTACGAGAGTAAGCTAGATTAGAGAACACTTAACTATGTGAGATTTGCACGTTGCCCGGCCATGAAGGCAGAAGGAGAGGCGAAAGAAAGAGTGGTTTAAGTGTGTGTGTGTGTGTGTCTGTGTGCGTGTGTGTGTCTGTGTGTGTGTGTGTGTCTGTGTGCGTGTGTGTGTGTGGAAAGCTGAAAGAGGTGGTTTAACGTTAGAAGAGAAGTAGGGAAAGTATAGTGGTCATATATTTCCATGGTTTCACTTCATGCAACAATGCGACATTACGCTAAGGACAGATTGAGGTCAGTTAGAAGGAGTGAAGAGCACGAGCAGCATTTGGTTCTGGACGTTCTTCTCCATGATCCTGTGAATTATAAGAGCTGTGTGAAGGTGGGAGAGAAACAAAAAAAAAGTCTGGAGAATGAAGAAACAGAGTCTGAGATAAACCAATTAACAGCAGGAGACTGAAGGCGGTGTTTGCCCTCTGTTTATTTGTTTGATTTGTGGCGAGGGGGGGGGGCGGAGGTTTGGGGCCACTTAGACTGAAACCGAGGCCGAAGGTGTGGTTAACCTCAGTGTGGGTCCGTCATCCTGTTCTCAGTGGAGCTCTGTTAACGCAGGAATCAGAGCATCTCTAATGGGCGGCTCAAGAAACGCGGATAAAACCTTAAAGTATTTTCATCATTATCGAACGCTCTGTTATACAATCAGAATTTTATGACAAAAATAAGCTTGTCATGCCAGGAATTCGCCTTGTAGCGCATAAAAATACATTCAGTGTGAGCGTCTGAGGTACACACAGCGCGTTATTACCCTCTGCTCGCTTAACGGATGGAAATGCCATTTCAAAAAGTGTATTTATGACTCGGATTTACGATAAACCACTAATGACCTATCTTTACTTTGCGGCCTTTTACATGACTGTAACACCTCTTTTAGCATCTGCCAGGAAACCCCCACACTATTTGTGGTCATACGGCATTAGTTTTACTGCTGTTTGTCAGTCGTCAGCCGCATATGATTCCAGCATGTGAATGAATTTGTCAAGTAAAGCACCAGAAATTGCCTCATGGTAAAGCGTTTGGTGCTTAACTTTGCCATATGCGCTAATAATAATAATAATAAAAGTGCGACAATTGCCGCCGAGAAATGCTTAGGTACTGACGGGCTTCTGCTGAATCAAAATATTGATGCAATCACTGCTATTTTCAGAGCTGGCACACCACAAATCTACAGTTTATTCTGCTTTTCACCACCCTGTTTATCCAACCAGTTCAGATCGAACCACAACCCCCCCCTTCCACCTCCTTTCCCGCCGTCTTTCCCTTCTCCCACCATCCCTCCTCCTCGTCTTCTCTCAAATTTTGCATTCCCACTTGATCTATGTGTAATGAGTTGGCTGGGCTCAGACAGACGATATACCCGAGACTGTTTACAGAGAGAGGGGCGCAGATGTAAATGTCACACTGACGGGAATAACCCATGTGACAAACAAGCGGATGCACTTTCTCTTTTTGCGCATAAATACACAAAGCATGCACACAAACGTACACATGCCGCAGAATCACATAAGGAATCGATCGGAAACCGCCCAAAATGCACTTCTTCTCCTTTCTGAGCCTCTAAATCAAATAATTTAACCCATAAAGGCCCAAATATTCACTGTCGACCAAAACCATCTACTGTTTAATAACTGTTGATCCATTAATTCTATCAATGCAACAATAATCGGTGTAAACTACAGTTCTTCATCTTTTCATGGTCATCAGATATGACCCATTTGGATGTTTAGAGGCTCTGCAGTTACCATGGAAACACTGTCATCTTCTACAACATTGATTCACCAGTAAAACCCATGGAGATCAAGACACTTTGTAATTTTGCTGAAAAATATCACTTTTTCTTCCGTTTCTCTGTTTCCAAAACAACTTTAATCAGAGTGTTTACGAACACCTACATTAAATATAGGAAAATATCTGATTTTTACTGGAAAAAAACGCAAAAGAAAGAGAATAATATTACAACAAAACACATAAGAAAGGATAAATTTAGAGAAAAAATAATAATCTGGGAATTGCCACAAAAGTAAGGCTGGGTCTTTATGGGTTAAATTAATGGATGAGAAAAGATTCAGGGTGAAGCAGGAAAGTAGTGGTTCTAAGATGAGAGGAAAAGTGAGTTGGAGGTTAAAGCGTGAACATTTGCTTGTGTCTGTTTCTGAAAAAGAAGTGACATTAGTGGAGTAGAGCGGCGTTCCTCGTCTCCGGATGCTTCCCGGCCTTTTGGCTCCCTGGTAAAGACAACAGTTTGAGGAGTTGTAGCTGTTGGCAGTTAAAGGCATTAACGCCGCCCTTTCTTTATATGAGCCTCCAGGCTGCTTACCTCGCTTCGAATTAACAAAATATTAGAGGCAAGCCTTAACAAGTGACCCACCCAGCACATGACAGACCCAAACACAAAGACACATACGCACATACACACATGTATCTGTGTGCTTCTGCGCACACAGTCACATGCACAAACACAATACCACACATGCAAATGCAATTTGGCCCAGAGAAGCAGTTTTTGTAATTAAATTGAATTCTCACCTGCTTTTCCTGGCTCTCTCGTAGTCGCCCTCTCCTGCTTTGATCCTGAAACAAAATGAAGTGAAAATGTTTCACCAACACTCACTTTTCTCTATCGTTCCTCATAATGAGATTAAGATTAAAAATAGCTGCTGTCTGCAAAAGTCTCGGAATATGACCTTATTTTGTGGCACCAGACCAAACAGCCACCAGATGTAACTAAGAAAAGAACCACAGTGGAAAACGTTTTCCTGGCATTTTATTCTCAAATATTTTATGGGCTTTTAATTCACTGAAACACTTCATGTGGAGGGAGGTGCGTTTTCATTGACTTCATAAGCACCGTTGCAATTAAGCAACACCGGGCAGGTACGATGCTACACCTCCTGTTCTTCTGGAAACAGCAGCAGCGTTGAGGGCCACCCCACTACGGAGGCACATGGTGGGGGGGGGGACATGTGGCATTGGTTATTTGATTGTTTTTAAGACGCCATCCTCCAAGAACACTTACATTCCTTACAGTTTAACTTTGTTGCTCAACTCTGCAGAAAGGATTTTCTACCAGGCTTATTTACACTGCAGCCCCATGCCTTGAGCAACGTACAGTCCTCGGGTGGCCCTCCAACTCTGCGGCCGTCGGTCCAGTCACTGACCACTTTCCCACAGGAAAGCAGATTACACCCACGACAAACATGCAATGTCATGCTTGGCTAGCTCGAATTTTCTCTGCAATATTTAAGCAATAACATTCTCAAACAAATGAGCCATTTAAAATCTTAACCACGAGGTTTGTTGTATTTTAAGACGAGGCCGTGCACACCTTGGCATCGTGGTTTTTTGTTGGCCACTGCCGAGCCGCTGATTGGACGCCCATTGGGGGTGACGCACCAGCAGTATCCGGTGTAGCTGTGGCACTGAACCTGCAAATAAGGACAAAACACAAGCAAATGAGGCAAAATTCATGCCTTTAGACTCTGGGGTTCGTCTTTTCTTGTCTGTCTTGCCTCATATTTAGCAGAAAGATGTTGTGGTTTTTCTGTTACCTCACTGTATGTGCCATCAGGGTTGCATACAGGCACAAAGACCTGAGGGAAGAGCTTCTTGGCCTGCTGCTCTGTGTACTTCTTCTCTGCTACACATCTGGATGTATCTGAGGAGCACCACAAATCACCAGAATCACTACACATCACAGGAACCCACGATGCAACCCGCAGCTCAACTATTTTCTTATGCTGCGCAACTATGAAACAACAAACTCAGAAAAAGTCAGTGGAGGATGTGGAGTCTCAGAGATGATGAAGAATGAACCAAAGGAAGAAAGAAAAAAAGAAAAAAGAAAAAAACGCTTCTAGAAAGAAAAGGAGACAGGGAAACAATTCAAGACATTTCGGAAGCGGCAGATACTTGTGTGGCTGGGAATAGAACCAACACCCCCGGTCTTATTAAGAGCCAGTCAGGCAAGGCTGCACTGAGCCTGGTGGTAAAGCCATTACTGAACGGAGCAGCTCCTGTAGAACATTCCAGTCACCCAAGAAAAGGGCTGATGCACAGGGAAAACCTGACCCTTCCTTAATGTCTCTCTGTCTGACTCTCTCTCCTCCTAAACCTTGAATGTCTCAGTTCAGCCCAAACTGAAGGTGTTTTTCTTGTGAATTCGGGTCAGTAACGTGTCACCTGTGTGCATCTCGGGCTTCTTTTTTTCACGTCTGTGTGTCAGAGCCATGGATCATCTCCTCATTCCACAGCGGCTCCTTCCCACCTGGCCAACAGGACCAGCTGTGCAAACTCTCAGGAAGCGTCGGGCGGCGATGGGCTTGATGGTAACTCGATGTGGCGCGTTCGCTGCCACGCGGTGCCCTCCTTTCTGTCTGGCAGGTTCCAATCACATAAAAACAATGACTCATGCTAAGTTTAAAAACATTGGGCAGTTTGGTCAGGAGGCTGCACGCCGCTGGCACGGCCTTCAGCAGAACGTCCGTCAGACAGATGCAGGAGAACGTGCGCTGGTTTGTGTCAGTCTGGGGTGTTTCCTTAAGTGTGTGTCACTGTCGCTGGTAAGGCGAGGGGGCAAAACAGTTGTTCTGGATGGACTGAAACAGAGTCGAAGAGTTCTAAAGTTAGCTTCAGTGGAAAAACCCAAAAACCATCGTCTTTCTCCGGGGGGCTCTGACCGAAAAAAGCTGACTGGAAAAAATGACAGGACACTTGAATCATCTGTGCACACTGATAGAAAACAAATGTGGTGCCAGTCTTACCATCCTGAAACACAATCCCATCTCTGTGCTGTCGGAGCCAGACCGGCCCTGGGGTTGTTTCGGCTGCTGCTGTGTCTTTCACCCCAGTCATCCTGAAGCAGAAGGGGGTCCCGACTCTTATAGACCCCACGTTATTGACGTATACAATACAACTTTCATGGACTCTCGTCCCTTTCAGCTTCATAGCTGGAATCCTCTATTCTGTGTCCCGGCGCTGTCCACACATCCAGATGTCCGTTCAGAGACGTTGCCATGGAGACCCAGCACGGGCATAAAATCGCGGAATGCTTTTCCATCATATGAGACTTCTTTTTAAGCAAACCCTTTCGCTCACGCTCCCTGCATTTGTGATCTAATATTGTAATGTGTAAGAATGGGGCATTGTCCCCGGTCTGTAGAGCGATGAAGTGGCAGTATAGAGTTAGTGAGCGGGGCGGGGTAAGCGGGTCTGGGGCTGCAGCTTTGGGGTGTATAGGTTCTTCCTTCCAACAAGGACTAACAATGAGGGAGTCTGTGAGCTGCCTGACCTCGGTGGCTCTCCTTCCCCTTTTCCCTTTCATCTCCGCGTACGTACAGCTTTACATCTAGTCTGATGAAAACGAAACCATTAATTCTTGTCAAGATATTTCTTTCTTGTAGACGGCCTCGCTGCTGCATAATTCATTTGATTTCAAAGACCTAACGCCAGCGTGGAAAGTGCTGACCTCACCTTTAATTTATGTGTGAATCCCTGCGGAACTTCACAGATTCTATTTTTACCGACTATTTGACATACATTTTATTTATCAGTGTAATTGGGGTGAAATTATGAATCCAGCCGGGCAGAGGTGACCCCCCCCCCCCCACACACACACACACACACACACACACACACACTCTGGCGGTGTCAGCCCCACTCATCCTCCTACCACTCAAAGAATCAATTATGCTGAAATGAATTTAACCCAGAAGTTTGGACTGTGACCCCCTCTGCGCGTTCGGGAGTGTCAGGCGGCGCTGAAGCGTGACTCATGACCTGACCTTTGCATGGCCCTCGGATGACCTCCAGCTGGGGGTCGCGGCACTTGGCTCGGAGGAACTCGCAGCGAGATGTGAAAGTCCTGCCGTCGGAGGCGCACAGGGGTTTGCGAGGAGCTCCGCTGCATTCCATGTTGCACTCCTTATCCTGATCCACCCGCAGGAACTGCACCAGCGAGAAAAAGGAGGAGATAAGAGCAGAAAACATTCAGTGGTGAAATGAGATGTTTCTGTCACGAGTTATGAGCTGAAACTGTTTAATCTCCACGGCAGCAGGTGTGTTTCTGATGGGATTTATTAAGTCTAAACGGTGGGAGCTTGTATAGACAAGGATACGACGGGACTACGGGACACAAAAATGTAATATACGGCCCTGTCTGTACAGTCATGTGACGCATACACCGCAAATATTTGGTTCTTACCGAGATAAAAACAAGCTTAGATTTAGAAATGTTAGATAATTGATCTCGCTTTAAGAGCTAATTTCTTATTTTAAGTGTTCATACATCTGTACTCATGTTTATATCTAGATTTAATGACTTTAAGAATTTTGTCAATTGAAATTATCTTTGGTGCATGAACAGATAATTTCACTTGTTTTTAGAACCTTTTTACTCAGATTTAGGGTTTTTATCTTGTTTTTAGACGCCCCTTTTTTTCAGTGTATAGATTGCATTTCTTTAGCGTCATAGCTGTTCACTACATGGACAAAAGTATGTGGACACGTTGAATTCAGGTGTTTGTTTTCCAACAGTGTCTGGGATAAAAACTATAACTAATGTCAGAATATAGTTTCATATTATGGGATACATTTCATTTCATTGGTTAGTTTGGGTTAAATTATCTTTGCAAATGATTCAAAGATGGTTTTACTTAATTTCTCTCAACATTGATTTTTTTTTTTTTGTTATTTAGACTGGTTTTATATGTTCTTCCTCTAAATTTCTAAAATATTTTTCCTGCTCTGACTGTAAATAATAATTTTCTACCACATCTAAACATCTACTTTCTTCACATCTCACCGAAGAAGAAATATTTCCCATTAAACTTACGGAAATATTGATGTTTCTAAACTATGTGGACATAAATATTGGGACACATCATGTATACAGTTAAAGTAAAATGTTCTGTTTATGAGGATTTGACATAGAAACATCAATATTAATAATTAATATGACATTTATCCCATAATATAAAACTATATTCTGACATTAGTTATTATTGTTTTATATCCCAGACAACTGTTAGAAAACCAACACCTGAATATAACGTGTCCACATACTTTTGTCCACATAATGAATGACTTTTATGTTATGAGTCGAACAACGTGCGTTTGATTCACATCGATTTTTACTGATTCTGTAAAATATCAAATCCCACAAAAGTCACTGTCACAAGTACAAATACATATAATCCAAGTAGTTGTTTACTTCAGCAAAGGTATATGTGTTAAAAATACCTAAATGATTACTTTACTTTAATGTAATATTAGACACATATATACAGTATGGAACACTACTCATATGTAGACTCCAGTACTGGGTAAGAAAATAAAATCTACTTCCATAACTATTAATAATGTCAAATATCACCTGGATTTTTACAGACAGTTAAACATTTACTAATTAGTTACCTTTCTTGACTTTTTATCTTACTTTTAGTTACTTTTACATGATATTTTCCATATTTAGATATTTACTGCTTTGACTTTTAATTCTTTAATGATCCCGTTTCTACTGATGCGAAAGAAAACTGACAGTTTCATGGGATAATCCATTAATATTCATCATTAACCAGGTATCAACAAATTATGGCTGCTACATTTGTCTTTTAAAATCCATCATCAACCAGTGTTTCTGTTCTTTGTCTTGTGTGCAATAGTAACAGTCATGTATCTGTTGCACGTTTGTTATAATTCTACTCTTCTGTGGTTTATATCTTGTTCTCACCGTTTCTTTCATCCTGTCTTATTTTACTCGTGTCATTATCATAGATATAATTCAGTACGTTACATTGGTTCTGGACCCGTTATTGCATCCTGTTTGTCATGTGTGGACAGCGCTGTGGAAAAGAATTTCCCTTTGGGGACAATAAAGTCTGAAGTCTAAAGCAGCAGCAGCGGTCGCAGGACAGACGCCAAAGTCAAAGGGATGTTTCAGCTTCAATATGTTGCCTGTGAAAATCCACATGCGTGTGTCGTGTTGCAGACGGTCCAAATCCCAGAGACAAAGACGAGCCGGCGTCGTCAGAGGCCTGTCAGGGTGCAGCCGTGCTTTGTCTGAAAGCCTGCAGACTTGACTGACACTTCCTCTTTTCTTTGTGTGTGCCAACACCTGCACAGGTATTCACCTGGATTCACTCCTGAGGATGTTTTACTGAGCCATGAAAAGAGAAACACGGACAGAGACGCAGCTCAACGCATCGGATCACCTGTGTCAATGCCACCATTGTATCTGCCACCGTGGTATGAAACCCCCTCTGCCAGGCCACACAATGGGGCAGCGGCGGAGAGTGTGTGTGTGTGTGTGTGTGTGTGGTGGGGGGGGGCAACAAGCTGTGACTGCTACAATGAATGAAAAGACACTGAATGATGGAGTGTCTGAATAAACTCCATGTCAGCAGCTTTGTGTTCCTCCGGTGTGAGATTAAGTTTTCATAAAGTTTGCGTGATTCATTCATTTCTTTGGAATAATAACCAGGGTTTAGTCAAAAACAACCAAACACAGGCCGACGCAGGTGCTGCTTTCAGGCACTCACAGTCAAAGAAAAATACCTCTGTGCAAACTCCTTTTGTCTTCTTTGATTATGAGAGTATTTGCACGTATGGAACAGGTTTACCGTTCAGTTTGACTCTTTTGTTTGTCGTTTTCTGTTCATTAAAATCAGCTCCGTTCGTCATAGCAACCACACAGGTCGACGCGAACTACGGCTTCTTTAACTCACACGACAAAACCCACACATTTATCAATCCAATCCCACTGAAATAAATCAAGAAAAGATCCAGGGCAAGACGGAACGACGCCCGCCCCTGAAAGGGTGGGGTGATCAGCAATATAAAATTTGTTGTGTCTGACATCTTACAAATGAAGTGAGAGATGAGTTCTGGTGGCAGCCCCCTGTGTTCAGACGAGCAGCGCCGCCTCGGGGCGCGCTGCACCTGGACCAGGGTTTGGCAGCGTCGCCCCGGGCCAGGAGGCAGACCCAGCCCACTGTGTCAGCCCCGCTCGTAAATCAGAGAGGGGGGAGGCCCGTTCAAACACATCGGAAGAGCAGCCGCGAGGGAGGGAAAGGAGAGCGGCCCTGTGGAGAACATGAACGGTTTCAGAAAGATACCTTTTACGAGCCCTTTCTTCCCCGGTTTCTGAAAAATATGACGATGTCTGACGCAGAAACAGAGGATCTGACTCTGACACGGACGCGTCTGTGTCACCGTTCAGGACAGAAACACGGACACCAACGTCTTCCCCTCGTCCTATAACAGTATAGAAGTATTCAGGGGCTTAAACAGGGCTCCTGGGGGGCTTAAAGAGTCTCACATTTACAGATCTGCATTCAATACCTTGAAAAAGTCTTTAAAAAGTACTAAATGTGATATGGTAGGTTCTAAAGTTGTGTTGCCATAAACCTGTTCTGTGTTTAAATGTGTCCGAGCTCCAAAGAAAGTAACTTCAGTCGACCCAGTTTCCTTCATTCCAAGAATTTATATTGAACTTAGGAACCAAATATTGTTAATATTTCATCCCCTGGTGGGAAATAACTGTGAACGATGGGAATCGAGGCAATGGAGTAAATAAATCTATTTTCCTGAACTCTAGGAGCCACAAATTTTTGCCAAATTTTTGTATGGCTGTGAAACGGGTCTTAAAAAGTCTTAAATTTAACCTGTAGGAACCTGTTTAAAGCAAAGTCACAACGCAAAACAAATACATGTTGGATGAATGAAGCACCTCGTCGGTCTGTAAATCGTCTAAAACGTGTTTCCCAGTGGCTAACATGGGTTCAGTTTTGATCAAAATCCAAAGATATTCAGTTTAATGTCACAAACATGGAAAAAAAAAAATACATTTAAAGTAAAATCTACGATTTTTCACCTGTTTTTCCTCAAAACGTTCCTTATGACGTTGTGACGTAGATAAGTTTGTCCTGCTCTGATCGTTTGTCTGTAGGTTAAACTTTAATGACAAATAAACCCATTTAGGTCCAATTTCAGGTCTTGGGGTGCTGCGTACATATACTGCTGTTGTGACCC
>JAPSES010000249.1:86490-97095 GCA_029822895.1 Maxillicosta whitleyi
ACCCACTGTCCCCTATGGTGGACACTACAGGCAGTCATAGAAGATGATGATAGTTTTTAATATTGGATATGATGGAAAAAAAGGTCATAAAGTTTCGATCTTCCATCTTAAATCCTCCTTGACCTTAAAAACTGAACCTTCACACTAATGTATTTAGATAATTTAATGTGAAAATAGTAAATATATTTATAGTATAAGCATCCAAACAAAGTTCACTATTTCCACATTAAAAGGATACTTATATGCTTATATATATATATATATATATGTATATATAGACTTCAGGATAATTCTCATAATGAGAATCTTCCCACTGACTCTTATTATGTAGCCCCCTCCTCTGTGAAAGCTGGGGGTCAAACGCCCCTCCTTATTAGTGTCTTTGAGTTTCTTAGATTGTCTGCATCATTGCGTCTGACTGACAGTCTCCCGTGGGTCCGCCCCTCCGCCCCCCCCCACCCTTCCACACCAGTTAGGATATCCCTTTGCAGCGGTGACCTCCTCTCACCCCCCCACTCTGTCTTTCACAGCTCACTCTGCCACATAAAGTCCAGCAGGCGTGACAGGGTGGTCAAATGATGGCTACCGCAAACACCCGTGCTGTCTGAGTTCATCCAGCCGTGCTCGCTGGCGGCGGCGGCGGTGGGCCACCAGCCCAACCACAGTCCGCTCCGGCCACCCCGACACTCACACCATTCCAACACTATCAGCATCAGCCGCTGCCTGCCAGCAGACTGACAACCCAAACGGAGGCATTCAGCCGCCCAGCGTCCTCCTAGACGTCCCCTGAACTCCACGCCACGCAGCGCCAAGCGCCTGCTAGTTGGAGATAAAGCTCCAAGAATATCAGCTAAGCATGAAATCAGCCACCCACACCCACCATCACACATCCAAGTGTTTATTCCAGAGCGGGCCACACTGAAGCAGAAACACAAATAAGATGTGGGAGCGGATAAGAGCCGGTGTTCAGGGAGCGGTGGCGTGCGGAGCGCTGCTCTCGCTGTGTACTCTTAAAGGTCGTTAGCGGCGGCAGATCTGCGTGTGTTTGGCCTGTGGTGATGGATGGGTGAGGCCGAGGCAGCCCTGACACTCCCCTGATGTCTCACTCCAGCCTCTCCACGCCGCCGCCGTGCGCTGCAGCGCTGTGGGAGTGACGGACGGTTTGGCCCCCGCTTCACCAGATCCATCATAAAAGCTGCTCGTACGGGACAGGACTCAGACTGTGACTCAAAGCCGTTTGTTGCTTCAACCCTTTTCTTGTCGGCTCCAGACAGCTGGCTCCCACTTTCACTGCTGTTTCCTTTCACTTTCCTTCGTCTCCTTCCTTTCACGACTTCTTTTTTCTTTGCGTGCTCTCTCCTGGAAGATGCTGTTTGCAGATGCTCAAATAATAGAATAAGAGTTTGGCAACGGAACAAGGGGCGGGTTCGAGAGGGCGAGACGGGCAGAGTGTACGAGAAGGTTTTTTTTCAGACCAACAGCATACAAATCAAATCCTATTACCTCCCCCTGGCTCTGCGGCATTGTGGGATTGAATTGAGTATGGAGGAGGCGAGGCTCCAGCAGAGAGCATATTGTCGGACGATAAGGGCCCTCTGGGGTGGGGGGCCCCCTCTTCCAGCACCCTGAGAGGCCCCTCACACTATGGCCCCGCCGGGTCAATGGGGGCCCCAGCTGAGAGCCGCGGCAAACGTGTTAAATGGCCTTGGCGGGAGTTTCCTGCGTGGATGCGAGGATGCAAAAGGGATCATTAGTTTCCAGCGCGGTGGAAAAGGAAGAAAGTGACAGGCTTTAAGCAGAATACCAACTCAATCTGAGGAAAAGGCCTTTTACGGCTGCGAAAGACCTAAGAGCCAAGAGAGCTGGTGTGAAAGACCATGTGACGTCCAAGCGCACGGGCAGGTGCACCACTTCACCGAGGCTCCGACGGCAACGACGCCCAGAGACGACGCAAAAAGAATCAAACAGCAGCCGAAGTCTCACTGTTTCAAACGTCCATAAAACTGGAAAATATCATGTTTATTTAAGTGCATGTTCGACCCCAAGTATCCACAGAATAAGAACGAGTCTGAGACAGAGCTGGGCATGATGAGCAATGCATGATGGGACTGATGACCTTCAGAGGATCTGTCCGTCCGTCCATATTTAACTGATTCATCACCATTTATTGTAATGTTATCCTCCTTATTTTGCTTTTTTTCAATATAAATCATGTATTTTCCTGTATTTATTTCACTGGTCATGTAGATGTTCATGAAAAGCCAGATCAGAGTCAAGGTTTAATATATAAGAAACACAGAAAACTAAAGAAAGTGACTTTTTCAGTCAAATCTCTCATGAACTGAACATAAACCCAGTGTTTCCATCCACTGGTTCTGATCCAACTCCCTGGGTTTTACTGGTGAATCAATGTTGTAGAGGATGACAGTGTTTCCATGGTAACTACGGAGCCTCTGAACGTCCAAATATAGTCATATCTGACGACCATGAACTGTATTTTACACCAATTATTCACATGTATTGATAGAATGAATGGATCAACAGGTGTTCAACAGTTTAGATCAGTGCATGGTTCTGGATGTTTGGGTTTTTAAGAGTTAATGCAACAGAACTGGAGATACTAGTGGAACAACACGGTACTGTCAGACTTTACAACCACTTTGTAATTGTCTGTTAATTAACCGGTTTCTGTGCAATAATCCACTGCCTCCTGTGATTGAACCATCACATCCATCTGTGCACTAAAGATAAAGGCATTTGTATAAAGGTTTATAGTAACTCTAGACAGTTTTTACTTTTATTGTATTTTATATTATATTTTTAATTTCTCACTTCTTAATGAGGCACTTTTCAGTCTTTTTTGCACCCCTACAGGGTGTTCTCTGAGAACCTGTAGCTGTGAGTTTCTCCACTGTGACATTAATAAAGTATCTTATATCTAACCCAGGTTCCTGTATGTTCTCATATACAAACACCTCAAATACCATCTTCTGCTCCTGTGGCTGAACCGATGCTTTCTGTGTGAAAAGTCATGGGAGCATCTGCTCAGCTCAACACTTCCACCCACATTCCACAACTCCACAGCGGTGTCAGAGAGAAAGGCGCTCCGACCCCTCACCTGCAGGTTAACGACTCACGGCCATTTGTTTCCAATTGGATATTAAGGCATCTTCAGCCGGACCATAAATAACGGAGCAGGGGGAGGCGGCTGCCACATCCACTTCTAAATCATGCGGGGAAGCCTCTGACAGTGCACATTCCACCGCCGATTATTCCTCCTTTTGCACTGTACCTGCACTTGCTTATGACCATGAAAATCCACCATCCATGAACTTTCTCCTGCAACTTGTGGCAGAACCGGCAGCTCCGGTGCTGCTGCCGCTGCCGTAAACAATGCCATGTGCTTTGATGCAGAGCTGCTGAATCTACAACCCGGCTCCTACACTGCAAAAAAAACAGTGTATCTAAAAACTAAATCTGCCAAAGGGTCAAAACACTGTATTCCAAAGCTCTGACAGAACGTTTTAGAGACAGTTTGGCACATTAGTTGTTGCTCAATGACCCACATTTTTACTTTTAATTCCGTTTTTGCTTCAGTTGGACCATAAGTGTTTATCCAAAACAAGAAGCTCCTTCATATTGAAATAAATGTTGGAATGGTAGTCCATTAAAGTTTGCTCTCTGATGGGACGTGACTGTGTTTTGACCCTAAAACTCTTTGGTGCTGCAGCCAAAAAAACAATCAGTCTTAAGTGGCTTCAACTCGGAGCTGGAGGACTGGTTGAAAATTGTTGATGAAACTCACAAAATGGAAAAGTTAATATTTATACTGAAGCAAATGGATGAGTTTCCTTAAAAATAGTTGATGTGTGTTTGTCTCTTTAGTCCTGTGAAATGTTCAGTAAAAATTATATTATGTAACCTGAAATTATCTTTATTATTACATTGTGACAATTATCTATGGTCGGTTGTTGTTCTGTATGATAAAAAAGTTTAATTAATTAAAAAAAAAAACACAAAATCTGAAGAAAAAGCTCCTCAAAACCAATGAAATATCTGAACTTTCTTGATTTCAAATGTTAAATCTAGAGATAATTTTACAGTTGTGTGAACCCTGAAATATCTAATATCAAATATCTAACACTTCTAAATCTAAGTTGTTTCATTTAAATCTTGATAAGAACTAAATAATTTTCAGTGTTCTAAAGCAGCGGCACAACAACAGTGAACAGACATGAGGAGAAGCAGCCAAAGCCCAGGTGGAGGAGGTGAAGCCCTGCTGCTGTTCCCAGATCAGCTCTGGCATCTGACATGGACTGAACAGACCCAGAGTTCACACAGCACCAAAGGGACACAGACATGGAGTTTCCCACACAAACATCTTTAATTTATGACCACTTGGCTTTTAAATTCCATCCAAAATTGGGCATGAATCTCAGCCTAGTGTTAGACTTCTTCTGGACGCACATCTTTAAATCTAAAAAAAAAGTCAAAACAGCATGTGTTCATTAACTTTGAAACGTATTCTGGCACAAACTTAATTGTTTGATGAGCATAATGAGTAAAAACAACCTGAACTGAAGGGAATTACAAATCTGAATTTAAAAAAAAAGAGGCTTTTCTGTTTTTCTGTGGTCGGACCAACTTTTACGCATTCAATGAAAAAACCCAAACTCTCTTCAAACCCATCCTTCCCTGGTGGGTTTTCATTTGAGGCATTGTGGGTCTTGTGTAGCCGTTCCTACCGTGAGAGCGGAGAACTTCTGAGTGCTCCCAGCGCACACCAGGCAGAGGAAGACCAGCACCGGACAGACGCGCATCCTGACGCAGCGTGGTAATAAAACCTCCAAATTACGCACGGTCCAAAAAACGGCCGGACTTCACCCAAAGCCCAGAAAAGTGTCTCTGGACGAGGCGACGATGCTTACAAATCCACGGTAGTCCTTCTGGAAGCTCTCCGCGGAGGATAGTGGGGTTGCTGGTTTATTTCACGTCGTCTCCGTGGGTCCGTCTGCCAAACCGTTTGTGTAGACACTCGCCTTATTTCTGGCAGTGCGATAAACCCCCCCGTGTCCCTGACCTTTTCCCCTCCCTCGATGTGTCTTCTCCCTTTCTCCCTCTCTCCAGTTCAGCTCCTTGGCTCCACACCCCCTCCCTCCACACTTGGATTTTGTGGACTAGATCCCTTATCGGATGCAGGCAGTTCCCCAGCCGGTGGGTGGGTGCGTGGGTAGGTAGGTGTACGCTTTGAGTGACTCCGTCTGCTGCTGGTAGCGGAGGCAAACACGTCAGGTATTCTTTTCTTTCACCTTTTTCTTTTTTCTTTCTCTTCCAAAACCACAAGTAATTCCCTCCCACCCCCCACCCCCCAGTAGACCTGGTGATGAGACTCAATTGGGAAAAAGAGGAGGGGGTCAAACTGCGCCAAGAGGGTCCAAATGCATAATTTAACAAATGCGCACATTTTACTGTTTTAATTTGAAGTGGAAACACGTTTAATTACAGCTTTTTTTTTTTTTTTTTAAATAACTTTTATTTTTTTACGTTTTTTATAACTTGACAAAGAAACATAAAAAAACAGTAAAACATACAATGATGCTCCAGGACTGGTTCACACTGAGGCATCTGCACAAAAGTTCATAAACAGCAAAATAAAACATACAAGGATGAAAAACCAAGAAGCACATTTCATCACAAACACAGAGAAAAGGAACCAACATCCAAGTCCAAATGACACTGCAGTCCCAGAAGGTCCAGAGTCTTCCTCCATTTCTGCAGGAAAATCTGGATCCTTTTATTAAAACTGTTCAAGTTTTATTTACTTCTGACATCCGGGTTTTTTTCCCACAGTTTAATGACAGTTTGTTCATCCTTGGGTTTAATTTAATTTGCTGTAATTTCTTATTTTTATCTGTTTGTATTTTTTTTTTTCAAGTGCACTTAAAAATGTGTTCTTTTATTGGTTGCAGAAAAGATGACATACACACTGAAAGGGAATTTACCAATTAATAGATGTTTATAATTTGTGCCAAACATGGGGAGAAGATGTGGAAATAATTATCTCCACGCGAGTGATCACAATTGGTGCCAGAGAACAGACATTAAACTGAGCTTTGAAAAGTGTGTGAACCTCAGGGGCTTCCTCATGAACTCCGCAGTCTGCGGCTATGACGCCCCCAAATGGTGCTTTAAATTAGTGCAGCATCAAGTTCAAGCGGGGGGAGGGAGGGGGGCAAACACAGGGATGACGTCATATAATATGGGGATGATTCACGTGAGAAAGTGGCATTTAGTTGTTTTTTTCATTTTACAAGCAAAATATTTCATTCGTAAATAAAAATTTCCAGCCTCCAAACCAACATTTCCTAATTTTTACTTGAATTCAACTCACTTTATAAACAATTACCCTTGGTTAATAATAACAATTTTAATTTCTTGATAGCTTGATAAGCCGACATTTAATAATGTATTTGTAAAATGAAATTTAAATTTAAAAAAGAGAGAATAAATGAGGTTTATATATTCAGTTGTTCTTACAGCAGAAACATCAACCAAATGTGTGACCTTCAGAAGATACTGTATGTCTTTAATTTCCTGCTGAGAACTTTATTAACCCATAAAAACCCAGGAGGACTTTTGTGTCAGTTCCCAAATTATTTTTTCTCTCTATTTAACTTTTCCAAAGTGATTGATCATAATTTTAGTAAAATATTAGCCTCTGTCTGTGCGTTTTTTCCAGTGAAAATCATCTGTTTTTCTGTATTTTATTCACTGATCATGTAGCCACTTTATTTTTCAGACATGAAATGAACAAGAGTACAACAATATTAGTTATGGATGGGATATATTCATTGGTTCTCTTTTTTTTTTTTTTTTTTGTAATTTAACCCATAAAGTGTTACTTTTTTGGTAGTTGTCAAATGATTTGTTTCTCTACATTAACATAGCTTCAACATAGCTTTTAACAACTTAATTTAAAAAAACAAAACTGTCCACTGCAAAGCACATTCATTTAATAAAAATAATAATTAAAAAAATGTATCTGAAAAACTGTGGCATCGTACTGTTTCCAATGAAGGAAATTATGTTAAAAAAAAAAAAAAAACTTACCGGGTCTCAGGAGGATATAATAATCATAATCATCTTCATAAAAACCTGTCCAAAAAATACTCTCAAATCCCCAGAAATGAACGCAGTAAAGAAAATACTCCACTTCCCATAATGCTTCAGCACACTTCCGGTGTGTTTTGTTTCCGCTTTCTCCCACTTCCGCTTCCTTTCTACTCATCAGCAAAACCTGCGTGGTTTCGCCGGGGAAACCTGCTGAGCTTATAATTTTCTTTTTCACTCCAGAGTTGTACAGGCTCGGACAAATTGTTACATCATGTCATATCACGACGAAGAAGAGGTTAGTATACCGTTTTATACAACAAACATGTCGGCTTTTTTCTTCACATCAATGATGTTAGCTAGCCGTAGCCCGTTAGCTTGTGTGCTAGCTTACTCCAGGGCTGTAACAGATATTAGCCGGTTAGCTAGTCATGATGTGCTGTGTTTTAGAGAAACATGGGAGAATACAAGAGTTGGAGTCTGTTTACATAATATTTCTTCTGTAAAGGGATGCCGTATTAATAGATGTCTGTATTGTATGTGATTGGATTTTATGTTAAAGATGGCACGAGTCACATATGTTAACGGTTCTGTTTTCTTTCCACAGTACGACCCTTACGCATATACGAACGACTATGACCTGCACACTGGTTAGTAAACACACAATTTTATATAAACTACATCTATATTCTTTCATGTTCTACAGCGTACACTCTATTGCCCTTGAAAATGAAGCAGAGATCACTGTCAGTGCTGTTCATACAGATCACTTTTGTTTATTTCAGAATATTTCTCACATATTTCACATGTGTTTATTCATCATATTCAGGGTGATAAATAGTCAACAATGCAATGAAATCTGATTGAAAAGAAGGATCAAACAACTCACTATTCACAATATCAGGAAAAATAAACATGCAACATATAAAGTGTAAAATTATAGGAAGGATACCAAACAATAAAAACAGTTTAACTAAGTTTACATGTAGGGTTTAGAGCTAAACATAAGAATGTAAATATTAATAAACTCTAGAGGGTTTGAAGTAAAGAAGTGCATGCACGTGAATTAAAAAGAGTTAGAGTGAGTAGTGTAAAGAAATAATAGTTTATATATGCAGACACTTACAAATAAATAATAATTGATCAGACCTTAAGTCAAGGAATGAATGAATGAACTAAGTTTAAATGTTTATTTGACAGGAACTGATTTTGACACTGGAAATTATGGAATAAAATGAGAGAAAGTAGGGCCAAGTGATTAGGAGGAGGGACTATTTATGAACATTGGTTTGTGTCTTTCTTCTCGTAGGTGACCCTAAAGCAGACCTGGCCTATGAGAGGCAGTACGAGCAGCAGACCTACCACGTCATCCCAGAGGTCATCAAGAACTTCCTGCAGTATTTCCACAAAACCATCTCTGACCTGATCGACCAGAAGGTTTACGAGCTGCAGTCCAACCGTGTGTCCAGTGAGAGCATCGAGCAGAAGATCTATGAGATCCAAGACGTCTACGAGAACAGGTGAGCGCCTCAAACAAAGGGTTCAGTCCGACGCATGGGATGAGTTTACCACATGAATAAATTACACTGAACATATGAACAGTTAATGGTGTTGAAATGGTTTTAGCTCAGTTTCCACAAACAAACCAGTATGATCTACAGTAAAATAATATAAAAACCTACAAATTTAATGACATTATTCATATAAATAATGACAACTTCATGTTTGTCTTTGTTTTAGTGCAAAAAATGCCATTAAACTCTGAAAATATTTACATTTACAAACTATCCTGCAACAATAAAATGTGAATAACCTGAAATGTCTTTGTAGATCTGATCCATAATGCACATGTAGGAATGATGTCGATGCAGAATATTGTTAAAATTTCACTTATTTTACTGAAGAAATTTCATTTTTTTCAGGTTACTCACATCTTTTTTGTTTCGATAATTTATAAAACTAAGTGTTTTCATAATTTAATGTTGTTGGGGTTTTTTTGCACTAAAACAACGACAAATATTTGGAGTTGTTATTATTTGTAGGTTATTATTTTACTGGTTCTGACCCACTGGAGATCAAACTGGGTGAACATGGAACCTGAAAGAACATGAGTTTGAGACGTCTGATCTAAAATAAAATAACCTATTAATAATGACTCCAACTCCCTTTGGTTTAATGTGAAAAAAGTATTACATTATACCTATAAATGACAACTCCAATTTATTCTCTTTTAGTGGAAAAAATAACATTAAATCATGAAAATATTTACATTAACAAACTATCCTCTAAATAAAATGTGAATAATCTGGAATGTATAAATAAAGTTAAGTGTGATTTTAATCATATTTTACTTGTTATTAAATGTTTTGTCCCTTTTTGTAGATCTGCACATGTAGAAATGATAAGTCATGGTAAATATTGTTAAAATTGATCAATTTTTTTTAAAATTTTTAAGGTTATTAACATCTGTTTTTGTTTGTCTAGTTTGTAAATGTAAACATGTTCATAATTTCATGTTATTTTTGCTCTAAACTTTTGTTGTTGTCATGTTATGGTTTTCCTGGTCTGAATATGGAACCTGCTCGAACACATACATGATGTTTCTTTTATATTTCTCTCTGTTTATTTTTCTACATTAGTTGGAATAAACTGACCGACCGTTTCTTTAAGACGTCGCCTTGGCCCGAGGCCGAGGCCATCGCATCACTGGTCGGCAACGGTGAGTCGTGGATTTGGATCCTTCCAGTTTAGTGAACCTTAACCAGTGTTGTATAGTAATGAAGTACAAATACTGCACTACTGTACTTAAGTATACTAACCAAGTACAAATACTGCACTACTGTAGTACATTTTAGGAGACTTTGTACTTTACTCCAGTTTCACTTGTCGTTACTGTCCTCTGATGCTCCGCCCTCTGCTTTAACTGACTGTCCTTCATCTTTAAAACGTTTATTCATCGTGTTTTTCAGTTGTAAAACACTAACTTTTTGACGTATTTTATGTGCAGATGCTGTGTTTCTTATCCTGTATAAGGAATTGTACTACAGACACATCTACGCTAAAGTCAGTGTAAGTAAACCTTTCTCACCTTCATCACAACCATCGAAAACTAAAACATCATGTTTTAAATTCATACTGTGTCGAGTCGTTTTCTGTTATTAATCACAGACCCAATGAGGAATTTGGTTGAAAAAATGCTTTATGGTTAAAATATAAAATAACTAGTGCCCGATAAATAAGAACACAAACATGTATTTGAATAGAAATGCACAAATATCTGTGAGATTTTCAGTTTGGTTCTGTTGTTTTTGCCGGTGTCGTAGATAAATGAATGTTCATAGTTTGATCTGAACATTTGTTAAACATGGTTTCACCACAGAGTCATAAAAAGTCTTACATTTAATAATATGAATTTTAGGTCATAAAAAGTCCTAAAAACATTCAGATTTTCCATTTAAGGTCATAAATCACATTCATCCACGTCTTAAATTGATC
>JAPSES010000249.1:97195-109018 GCA_029822895.1 Maxillicosta whitleyi
GAGGAAATCTGGGTGGGAACATGGTGTCCAGAACTACAAGGTCCATAATGCATCAGTACAGGAAACAGACTGAAGGAAGGACTTTCACAGATTTCATAGTTGGTGTAGGTCATAAATTTAAATCCTAATGTTCATAAAAAGTCTTAAATGTAACCGACTGAACCCCGATAAACCTCAGAACCGTCTGAGCCTCGGATTCTGCTGATTTATTTCTTCTTGGTTTTCAGGGTGGGCCCACTTTAGACCAGAGGTTCGAGTCCTACTACAACTACTGCAACCTGTTCAACTACATACTCAGTAAGTAACGCACGTGCGTCACTGTTTGTTTGGACTTTTATCCTCCGGTCCGTTTACACCAACGCTCCGACCGTCATCTGATTTGTGGAATTCTCCGATTATTCCAGTGTTTATATAAAATATGATATTATATAAACAGGATAATCTGATAACAATAGTAATCTGATTAACGCACATAGAATACTCCCATGTCTTCACGCATGTAAACAGGTTCATCTTTATTTTATTTTTATTTTTTTTACTCATTTGTGCATGTGTTAAAAAGAATCTG
Organism: Maxillicosta whitleyi; assembly: GCA_029822895.1. Lineage (NCBI taxonomy): Eukaryota > Metazoa > Chordata > Actinopteri > Perciformes > Neosebastidae > Maxillicosta > Maxillicosta whitleyi. Next base: position 97,764 of record JAPSES010000249.1, read on the forward strand.
TATAAACAAAAGCGACGCAGCGTCAACGTGAGCCAAAGGAAAAAGGTAAACAAACAAACAAACAATGAAATGAAAGAAAGCAGCAGCAGGTCACCTGTTTTGGAAGCTTAGCTCCTCCCACATGCAGTTGTCACGGTAATTAAGGCAATACCGAGCGTTTTGAAAATGACGGGATTTGTGTGTCTTATAACTCCGAAAGAAATCTGACCATGAACTGAAACGTTGAAACCAGGGTTTACGATTATTGCGTTACTTAAGTGTTTGTAAACGCGTCGGATCGGATTATTCCAAATATGGTCGTGTCATTAAAACCTTAAAAACTGTGTCAAACTCATGTTATTATTCTGTTATTGCTAAAGTCTTTCCTGTTTTTAAATGTGTTGTCATCAGTGATCTGTTAACCTGTGATTCTGGTTCTAGAATAAAATAGAAAAAAGCAGAACAGAATAGAATACTTTATTTATTTTATATATACTTTATTTTATTCCACGCTGGGTAAATTCTACAGTTACAGCAGTTTAATAAAGTGCGTTAATTCTTTGATATAAATAGCAGAAACAGGAAAAATAAATGAATGTTAATCAGTTTAAATAAAAGTTAAATACGTAAGCGTTCACTGATGGGCTTCAGTAAACGTTCTGCGTGTGTCTGTGTGTAAACAGATGCTGATGGTCCTGCTCCTCTGGAACTTCCAAACCAGTGGCTCTGGGACATTATTGACGAGTTCATCTACCAGGTGGGACTTTATCTGATCATCCTTTAGAACGCAGGCGTCCAACACACGGAACCTATGAAATACAAATATTACACTTAGAATATTATTTAGTTTGGGTTCCACATTCAGCCCATTTCAATCTGAAGTGGATCAGAACCAGTAAAATACTGTCATAATAACCTATAAATGATGAAACTCACTTTGTTTTAGTGTCAAAAAAAAAAAAAAGCTAAATTACATGAAAATATTTACATTTTTATGCTGTTGTTTCACAAAAACAGTGAATGAGCTGAAACGTCTGAACAGACTCAGGTGGAATTTGAACTGTTTCTAAATGTTTTGTGTGTATTTTCAGATCTGTACGTTGTCTTAAACATTTGTAAATGATAAACTGAGACCGAATATTGTGACATTGTTTAAGAAATGTCTTTTTTTTTTTAAAGTTCTTCATATTTTTCAAATTTTTTTAAAGCATAGTTTGCAAATGTAACATTTTCCTCATGTAATTTCACTCAATATATGGAGTATATTTATTATTTTATTTATTTATATTTTATTATTTTCCTGGTCCGGCCCACCTCGGATCATACTGGGAAAAAGTGGAACCTGAACTGAAGTGAGTTTGTACTGGTCCATATTTTAATGGTTCCACATATCGGTCTAGTTCTATTGATCATATCTGGACTGTGATTGGATGAGTTCAGTTCTCCTCCAGTGAAAGTCCCGCCCACTTGTGTAGTTGGATTGTGCATCCAGAACCACAGGAACATAGAACAGAACCTCTCGCATTCAGCTGGTTCTGATCCAGACAGAACAGACACTGGGACTATTTTTACGTAAACGTCATTTCCACAGAGAATGAAAAGTGTGTTTTTAAAAGTGTGTTTGTTTGTTCAGCTCTTTTCTTCTTCGTGTCGTATAAACGTGTTTGGGTTTTTTTTTCAGACTGAACTAAACACTGAATCTGTTTCCTCCTCCAGTTCCAGTCGTTCAGTCAGTACCGCTGTAAGACGGCGAAGAAGTCGGAGGAGGAGATCGAGTTCCTGCGGAGCAACCCGAAGATCTGGAACGTCCACAGCGTCCTGAACGTTCTGCACTCGCTGGTGGACAAAAGCAACATCAACCGTCAGCTGGAGGTGTACACCAGCGGGGGTAAGAGGACCGGGGGTCTGGGGGGGGCGCAGAATGAACCGTTTTTCAGATGTTTGTTTTTGTGGGACGTCCTTTGCTGTGGATGTTGTTTTTTTTTTTAAATGAAATCTATGAAACTTGACAGAAAGACTGTTACGATAAAACTGCAGTTATTTTCCAGTTTTTCTCATATTTGATGTAATTTGTGTTGATGATGCAGTTGTTTAGCGGCAGAAGGTGGACACTTTACACCTGTAGCCACAAGTGGGCGGAGCTTCACTGTCAAGCACAGATAAATACAGAGGGTTGTGTCTGTATGTGCCACGCCCCCTGACCCGGTCATGTGTTTGTGTTTGGTCAGGTGACCCAGAGAGCGTGGCGGGCGAGTACGGCCGACACTCGCTCTATAAGATGCTGGGGTACTTCAGCCTGGTGGGGCTGCTGCGGCTCCACTCTCTGCTGGGGGATTATTACCAGGCCATCAAAGTCCTGGAGAACATCGAGCTCAACAAGAAGGTACGGGGTCATGTGACCGCGCTCCGCCTTTTCTCCTGTTTAATGTTCAACGTTTGTTATTGTTGCACCTTTTACTGTTTTCGACCAGTTCTGTTTTATTTGTCATTTATTATGTTTGTGCTTGTGTTCTATTGTTCTATTGTTCTGTTGTTCCGTCTCTCATTATGTATCTTTTTTCTTGACTATATTGATTTTTTTTATTTTTATCTTTTTTGTAGGTTTTGCTGCTTTTTTAAAAATCTTTACTCATTTTGATTTTTACATTTGTCCATTTTTTTTCCTCATTCTGTTCATTTTTAAAAAACTTATTTTATTGCTTATATTTGTCATTTTTATTCCTCATGCTAACATTATTTCCATTATTTTGTCCATTTTCTTACCTTTGTATTATTTTTGGAGCATTTCTCTCTCTCTCTCTCTGACGTTCTTGTCTGTCTTCAGAGCATGTACTCCCGTGTACCTGAGTGTCAGATCACCACCTATTACTACGTGGGCTTTGCGTACCTGATGATGCGGCGCTACCAGGACGCCATTCGAGTCTTCGCCAACATCCTGCTGTACATCCAGAGGACGAGAAACATGTTCCAGAGATCCACATATAAATACGAGATGGTCAGTTGGGTCTTTTATTTTTATTGTTTTTTATGTCTAATGAACCATGAGCTGCTGTGACGTCAAACATTTACTGATTAGACTCATTTCAATTTTTTTAAAATTTTTTTTATAGTTTTAAGAAACTGGGATTTTTTTTTACACATTTTTGAAATAATAAAAATGTTCCGTTCCTTCTACTGGTCCGTATTTTAATGGTTCTAACATGGTTCCACATCATATCTGGACTCTGATTGGATGAGTTCAGTTCTCCTCCAGTCAAAGTCCCGCCCACTTGTATAGTTAGATTGACCTGCATCCAGAACCACAGGAACATAGAACAGAACCTGAGAACCTCCCACATTCAGATGGTTCTGATCCAGACAGAACAGACTCTGGGACTATTTTTATTCCTAATAGAACGTCTCCAGCGTGAACTTTATTTGTGTTTGTTACAGATCAACAAACAGAACGAGCAGATGCACGGTCTGCTCGCCATCGCCCTCACCATGTACCCGATGCGCATCGATGAGAGCATCCACACCCAACTGAGGGAGAAGTACGGAGACAAGATGCTCCGGATGCAGAAAGGGTAAAAAAAACCACGTTCTGTTCAGAGTTTAATGTTTGTCAGAAAGAACAAGTGTTTACGTGTGTTTGTTGTTGCGCTGCGTTCACGCTGAAGGTAAATGATCAGAACCAGGACAGATGTAAATGATCAGAACCAGGACAGATGTAAATGATCAGAACCAGGACAGATGTTCAGTGTGAGGACACGTTGAGTTCAGGTGTTTTTTTTCTAACAGGGTCTGGGATAAAAACAATAATAACTAATATAGTTTTTATTATAATCTAATTTTATTTATAAAACACCAGATCGTCTCATCATTCTGTTATGATTCTGGAACAAGTTACAAGAAAAACTGGTTTTATTTTTGGATAAATATGACTTTGTTGGTTTGGTTTAAATTTTGTTTCTAAAATAATTCACATGGTTTGTTGTTTTTTTGTTGAACATGTTTGAGTTCAGATCTGCAGCAACAGAACACACATGATCTGAAACGTATGAGTGTGTGTGTGTGTGTGTGGGGGGGGGGGGTCTGGATTTAACACTCTGATGTTGAACTTGTGTTTCTTAACAAATAATAAAGTGGTTCCTAAATAACCGTTTTTGGTTCCTCAGAGACCTGCAGGTGTTCGAGGAGCTCTTCAGCTTCGCCTGTCCAAAGTTCCTTTCTCCTGTGGTTCCAAACTACGACAACGTTCACCCCAACTACCACAAAGAACCGTTCCAGCAGCAGCTCAAGGTGTTCGCAGAGGAGGTGCAGCAGCAGGCGCAGCTGTCCACCATCCGCAGGTACCAGCACCGGGGGGGCCACCGACCCACCAGACCAGGCCCATGTGCTGGGGGGAGTCTAACATGTACCTCTGTGTGTGTGTGTGTGTGTGTGCGTGCGTGCGTGCAGTTTCCTGAAGCTCTACACCACCATGCCCGTGGCCAAACTGGCCGGGTTCCTGGACATGACGGAGCAGGAGTTCCGGATCCAGCTGCTGGTTTTCAAACACAAGATGAAGAACCTGGTCTGGACCAGCGGCATCTCCGCTCTGGACGGAGAGTTCCAGTCTGCGTCTGAGGTGGACTTCTACATCGATAAGGTCCGTTCTGCTTCTTTAAACACGTTCAGACTTTATTTTTTTAACCCTGGGATCTAAAACTACAGGATGAACGTTATTATAATAACATATAAACAACACGTTTACATTAAAGGAACTTGAACCTGAAACGTTTTATGAGAAATACAATTTTACTAATATTCTGCCTGTTTTTAAATGTTTATATTTATAATATATGATAAAATGAGGCTTTTAAATGTAAACATAATATAAACTTTTTTCATTGTTATTATTTGGATCTGATTAGAACGGTTCCAGTGTTAGAACATTATCAGTTTTACATGTTTTTGTTTTTTTTTCCAGGACATGATCCACATCGCAGACACTAAAGTGGCTCGTCGCTACGGAGACTTTTTCATCCGACAGATTCACAAGTTTGAGGAAGTACGTTCACGTTTCTGTTTTTATGTGGACGCAGGTGTTTGTTTTCTAACAAAACAATAATAACTAATGTCAGAATATAGTTTTATATTATGGGATGGCTGTCAGTGCATTGGTTTGTTTGGGTTAAATTATTTTTATCCGTCTATGATGTTAAATGTTCTTCCTCTAAATATCAAATATATTTTTCCTGATTTGACTAAATAATTTTCTTCCACATTTCACTGAGAAAGAAAAAAAATCTGCCGTTAAACTTTAAGGAAATATTAATGTTTTTATCTTAAATCCTCATCATGTGTCCCAATATTTAGTAAACGTCAATATTTCCTTCAAGTTTTAATGGAAAGTGTTTTTTTAGTAGACGTTTAAATGTGGTAGAAAATCATTATTTAGTCAAAACATGAAAAATGTTTTAGAAATTTAGAGGAATTAACTCCAAACAAATATAATACATCCCATAATATAAAACTACATTCTGACATGAGTTGTTATTGATCTAAAGAAGTTCAGTCTATATTTTAAGTTCATTTAGTTTTTCATTAAACATGTCACGAATGAAAAACTAAACGAGTCGTTATTGTTTTAATCACTTTTGTCCACATACTGTTTCTGTATCAGACTCTAATGTCACTTTCGTTCCTTCAGCTCAACCGGACATTGAAGAAAATGCCGGCGAGCAGCACGTCCACCACGTCCGGGAGCGCCACGAGTCGGTGAACGCCACTGGCGGCGGAGCGTTGCCCGCCGCGCTCTGCAAAGTTTTTTGCAAATTATTATGGATGAAATGTTTTCTATGTAAAACCAACAGAACAATAAAGGATGGAGTGAAGGGACGGTGTGGTTTGTAGCGGCGCGGGGGCTCCAGCAGGGGGCAGTGTTGGTTTATTCCTTTTATTATCACAGATCATCCAACAACATTTATCTCAGGGCTGGTGACGATAATGACAAAGAACTTACAAAATGGAAATACAAAATAATGGTAGAAACACACCACTCATCAGAAACAGGATCAGCCGCCGTAGAAACGAAAACGAACAACATACGCCACCGAAGCACGATTTACACAAACTCCAAACGTCCAGAAGTCCCGCCTGTTTTGGTAAAGTGTGTTCTTCAAAAATATGTGGAATCACATTTTCTATCAAATAAAAAAATAAAGCGACCGTCGCTCATTTGGAGCGTTTTCTTTTTTTTTTTTTTCCAGGTGGCAGTGAAACGTCTGGGCCCGAGGCCATCTTATCTATAAAAACGGATCCTTTATTCTTTTTCTTCCACCTTTTGTTTGTTTTCAGGTTCGTTTGACGGACGCTCATATCAAATGTATAAATAAAAGGTTTTTTTGTTTTTTTAATGAAGCCCCGTCGTCATCGATGGGAACTGTCAGTTATTTCATACAAAACCAGGGACTTTTTTTGTTTTTTTTTATTTCCCATCCTGGTCTTGGGTCCAAACATCCGGGATCCAAAAGCGAAGGTGTTTCCGTCCGATGGCCCCGCCCCCTTTTAAACAGAACGGATCCGTGCTGCGTCGGCGGCCGTTCGCTGGTCCGACTGAGCGTCTGCGTGGGTTTGTTTCCAGGTGTGTGTCGGTTTGTGTCTGCAGTCCAGGTACGACTCGCAGAAGGATCGGTGAGAATGAGGCCCCTCCCAGCGGTCCGATAAGTAACTCCTCCCACTTCTGGGACTCCTGCCGCGTCCGTTCGTCCACTTCCCTCAAACCCATAAAAGTGCGTCTCACTGATGCGCTGAGGTCGGCGGATGGCGTTGCCTAGACTACACACACTCCTCCCCCTCCTCCAGACTCCGCCCCCCTCACCAGGGCGGCAGACTGGAGTCTCCAGGTCACACACGTGGTCGGCGCTCAGACCAGCGAGGCCTCGGCTAGTCATAACTCCGTGATCTCCAGCGGACTCTCCGACAGCGCGTCCCCGTCCTTGTGGCGGTGCAGGGGCGTAGACTTGGCCGACTCGGTGCGGGCGTTGCGTTCGGAGTACAGCCCCCCGTCGGCGTTCAGCGCCTCCAGAGAACGCGCCAGGGCCCGCTGGTCGTCCTCGGGCAGGCTGTTGAGGTCAGAGGTCAGCAGGGTCCCCGTGCTGCCGTGGACCACGTGGACGCCTTCGGGGCCTTTCAGCTCCACGGGCAGTTTGTGCTTGAAGCGCAACGTCCCACCGCGGCCCACGCCCAGGCGCTCGTCGTCATCGTCGTCCAGGTCGCTCTGGATCAGCTGTGGGAGGCAGAGAGGATGATGGGAAATGAGTCAGTGATGAAGACGAGTAAAAAAAGGGTTTATTCTGCTTTAAGGAAGAACTGGGGAAAAAAAGAAGAAAAGATTCACTCAAAAGAAGAAGAAAAGTTTAGTCTGGTGTTTGTTTTCTAACAAAACAATAATGACTAATGTCATAAATACAGCTTTATATTATGGGATGGATATATTTATTAATATTGATATTTTTATCTGAAATCCTCATTTTCCAGCTGTATTTATGTCCATATAGTTTATAAACATCATTTACTTAAAGTTTCATGTTAGATTTTTCTGTTTTTCTGTCAGATGTGATGAAAGTAAATGTTTAGATGAAGAAGAAAAATATTATTTACAGTCAGAGCAGGAAAAATATTTTTAAAATCATAATTATTGATAAAAAAAAATAAATCAATGTTGAGAGAAATGAGTAAAAACCATCTATATTCTTTATTTTAGAAATAAATTATGGTTTTTATTTCATTTCTCTCAACATTTATTATTTTTTTTATCAATTAATTATGATTTTAAATATTTTTCCTCTGAATTTCTTAAATATTTTTCTTTTATTTTTCCTGCTCTGACTGTAAATAATATCATCAATAATATCACATCTGACAGAAAAATCTAACAGGAAACTTTAAGTTAATGATGTTTATAAACTATATGGACATAAATACAGCTGGAAAATGAGGATTTCAGATAAAAAAATATCAATATTAATAAATATATCCATCCCATAATATAAAGCTGTATTTATAACATTAGTCATTATTGTTTTGTTAGAAAACAAACGCCTGAACTCAACGCGTCCACAGACTTTTGTCCGTTTGTGATTGAACGTGTTTTACATGATCAATAATCGGAAACTCCAGAAATCGTAGAATGCAGCGAAAAAAACGGACTCAGCGTCGGAAGTGAAACGGTGTCAGAGCTCAGCTTCGTGGGTGGAGTTAAACACATCAGAAGAGGCGGAGTCAGAACAACAGCCGTAAACACTGAATATATCCTTCAGTGACGTAAACGTCTGCGTCATCTGCAAAGAGTTACATGTGTAGTTCAATGGTTCTGTCGGAATTTTACAAAAATCAGATGTTTTTTATTTAGAATCTGTCGTTTCACCTACAGTCACTTTTCCATCAGGCTTAAACTTCAATATTATATATATATATATATATATATTTGTGATATTTGAGGGTGAAAAGAGTCTAGTGATGCATCAGAAGTCATTTTTCCATCAGGTTTAAACGCAAAACTTTACCGATATTTACTGAATGTAGAAAAAACAGAAGTGCGTAATGTCAGTTTTACCATTAAATCACAAATAAACGCGATAATTTTATTCTGGTAGATGAAAGTAGAAGTTATTCCATAAACATGAACATAAATATGGTGTTTATTTACAGATAGATTCATTATTATTCTATAGTACCCTCTATCTGGTACTAAATTATTCCATTATTCAGGTTCCTGGTTCTATTAAAACTCGTTCTAACGTTCGTCCACATCTGTTTTTTTTTTTTTTTTTTGCGTAATATAACAATTTAACAAAGCTGGAAAAACCACCTCTGGACGACACAAAAACTTTAAATCGAAAAGTGAGAATTTTGGTGAAATTATTGTTTTTCCATAAGATACATTTTTAAGTATAAGTTACATTTCCGATATTTGAGGTTCAGTGGAAAAACGACTGTTTCATCGTCATGTGTTTGTAACGTTTGTGTTCCGTGAAAAACAAGTACGTTCCACCGAAATTAAATAGAGTTTATTCGGATCAGAGTTTAGTGGGAGGAGCTTAGAACAACCGCCCGTTCTCTGCTTCTTTCAACTGAATCCATGTGTTCTATTTGGTTCTGTTCTATACAGTTCGGTTCTGTTGGATTCTATGCGGTTCTGTTCTTTCCTGTTCGGTTCTCTTCTGTTGTATTTAGTTTGGTTCTGTTCTATGTGGATTTTCTGTCCTGTTAGGTTCTATTTTATTCGGTTTGGTTCTGTTCTGTCCTGTCCGGTTCTCTTCTGTTCTATTTGGTTTGGTTCTGTTCTGTCCTGTTCGGTTCTCTTCTGTTCTATTTGGTTTGGTTCTGTTCTGTCCTGTTCGGTTCTATTCTATTCAGTTCGGTTCCATTCTGTTCTACTTGGTTTGGTTCTGTTCAGTTCTGTTGTGTAAACTCCAGTTCCAGCTGAACGATTCCACACAAGAAAAGTGAGAGAAGACGCCACAGAGCAGGAGGTCAGAGGTCAAAGGTCAGATCCCGCTGTGAGCAGCAGGAGGCGCCGTTGGGCGGAGCCCACCTCTGTCACCGACGACTGGTCGCCCTGACTCGTCGACGCCGTCACCAGTCGAGCTGCAAAGAGCTTTTTGAGCCTCAGGTAGTCGTCCAGAACCACCTTCAGCAGGGAACCCTGACGGAACAGCAGCACGTTACACACTGGACCGAACCGGGTCAGAACCACCCGCTCCGGTTACACACCCGGACCGGACCACACCGGACCGGACCGGGACAATAAGGACAGTGACAACAGTCAGAACACATCAGAGTTCCATAAAAATATGAAAAATATGAAGAAAGAATGTTTTCAGTTCAGTTTAAACTTTTACCTTAAATATTTATGTAAATATTTATGTAAATATGTCTCATTTTAATTCCAAATGGACATAAATACTTAATAATAATTATTATAAAATATTTATAGAAATATCACTTGTCTTTTTCTATTTCTGTTTAATTTTTCACTCCTTTGTGGGGTTTTTTCTACTTGTTTTTTTTCTGTTTATGGTGGAATTTATTTTTTCTTTAATTTTTCTTTAACTTTTACATTAAAAGTCATGAGGATTTTTTACTGTAAAATATGAGACAAAAAGGATAAATAATATTCAAATAATTTTTCTCACAGATAAACTGTGATAATATGATGTTAAAAAGCAGATTATTTATTTAAATTATAAACTTAAAAAAAATAAAAGCATAGTTTGTGAATGTGAACATTTTCATGTAATTTTACTTTTACACTAAAATAAAACAGAATTCAAAGTCGACACGAGAAGTCATTCCATAAATAAATAAATATTATTATGATGGTTTGTATGAAATAAAATAAATAAATAAAAATGAAATAAAAAATTTTAAAATAAAAATAAATTAAAAAATAAAAATAAATTAGAAATAAATTAAAATAAAAAAAATTAAGATACATTAAAAAAAAATAGAAATAAAAAATTTTAAAGAAAATTTGAAAAAAAATGCTGGTCTGTTACTGGTTCGTTCCACTTTCCTTCATACTGGTCTGACTGGAACTAAACGGATTCAAACACCGTTAATAAACCTTTTTCCGTTTCATAAATTCATCCCGTGGGTCACATCGGACCCTTTAGTGGGCCGGTTCTGGTCCACGGGCCGTATGTTTGACACCTGGGGCCAAAATCATTTTTGTTTTTCACACAATTAAACAAAAAACTTGTCTGGATTTGAATGAAAAAGGTCAAAGGTCATCTGAGTAAAAGCCATTAAACACATTTAATCCGTTTACGTTTGAAGTGAAAACAGATTCGAACATGAGGAAAAACATATTAAACCTTTCATGCATAAAGTTATGGTTTCAGGAACTTTGAATTATCTGTAATTATTAATATTTAAAGCACAACAACGTAACATTATGATAAATACTAAATAATCTGTTATTATCAGATAAATGTTACTGATCTGTGACCTTTGAGTTCAGAGGTTTTATTTATGATGATGATTTATAAAGTAAAAATAACTATATTTAATTATGTTTTTGAAAATATGAAAATAAGAACAAATGTGAAGTTTGGGTTATGGGTGTGAAATTATGGGATGGATCTGATGACGAGTTTAATTTGTTCACTTCTCTGTTTTAAATATAAGATTATGGGGTTATTTTTGCCTCTTTAATCCATGAATGCTAATTTAATATTCGCACATTGTATGTATGTGTATATATATATATACATACATATATATATACATGCATATATACATACATA
>JAPSES010000249.1:291973-302557 GCA_029822895.1 Maxillicosta whitleyi
TATTTTTTACTTTATTTTATTAATATGAAGTATAATACATGTATTTGGATAGTTATTTAGAGATTTAGGGGATATTTTGGGGTACTAAAGGGTTAATTCCGACTAGGTCGACAGCGTAGGAGCGGAACTCGTTCATAACCCGAGGACTACCTGTAATAATAATACTTCATTCATCATCTGAACCTGCTGTACCCTCACGTGGGTTGCGGGGGTCACTGGAGCCCGTGTTCTATTTGTACATCTGGTGTGTGTTCTCACCTCTCAGCGATAGCCACCGCTGTGTTCTTCAGCCTCTCCTTGTTGGACTGTGGAGCGCTGACCTGTGCGATGACTGGACTCAACAGCCTGGTCATCAACTCCAGCACCTTATCTGGATTCTATACAGAAAATTCCACAAAACAAAAGGGATTTAGAGCCGCCCTGCAAAAAATAAAAGCGTATAGACGAGGGTTACTGTAACTCACCCTGGCGAGTTCGTAGAGTCTGACTGCCTCCTCAAACAAGCCCTTGTTCTCAGCCTCTAGGGCCACTTTACTAATGATAGCTCTGGTGTCTCCTGCGAACTTATCTATGACTCCAGGCTGGGAAGAGAAGGAAGAGACGGCATATCAGCTGAATGTTACAGCTCTGGCGATAAAGCAGAGGATCAAACAGCATACGATAGTTAACGTGACGCAACCATCACCTGGACTGTAAATGTACAAGGGCACACAGCCGGTCTATTGTGGAGGTGGGGTGTGAATATGACGAGACAGAAGCATTAAAACATCACAAAGTGCAGAAGGCAAGTTTGGAAATAAGAGCAACAATGGTGTTTCCATATCATAACAGTCACAACATGTAGGTTACATTGCACTTATCTCTTGTTATTATTTTGTGTTATTACTAAATAATTGCCTGTTTATTTTTGCGATATAAGTCACTGGATAGCTTAGTGGTTTACACTGCAGAATTTGGTGCGGAAAGTTGCCGGTTCAGATCCCAGGTGGGCCCCTGGGCAAGGCCCTTTACGTTATACATGCCTATACCTTGTAAGGTGCTTTAGATAAAAGCGTCAGTCAAATGTAATGTAATTTTATGATTTTTTTAATGTACCGCTATCACTGATCTTCTAACCTGTTTTTCATTATGGTATGGTGTGTGCTGCTTGAACTCTTAGTCAGGTCACCAATGCAATAAAGAGCTCGATCTTAATGGGATTTCATTTGGTTTAATAAATGTTGAATAATAATAAAAAAAAAAAAATTCTGTGTAGAGTTATCAGAAGGTGTTGATAGAGGTTATAGAAGAAATAACCAGATTCAATGGATGGATAAAGAAGGACGACTATGGGAAAATAATGGAAAAACAGTCCTCTGGAGGGTCCTTGGTAAAAAAAAAAAAAACATCTCTAATTGCATCTGTTAAATTACAAATATTTTGTGCTGCTTTCTGCACAGATCACACATAAACAGTCGCAGAGAAGAAGAGACAGACATGACTAGGGTTCGGTCAGAGACAGGGAAGATGAAGTGGTAAAGAAAACACCAACCTTCCTACTTCCGTCCTTTTCCAACTTCCCCAGCAGCATGTCAAACTGTAAGAAGAGGCAAAGTCAAATTCACCTAAAAGGCAACGTGGACATAAAACACTGAAATATAAGGGGAAAAGAAGAGCCCCCCGTACACCACATCATCAAGTATAAAAATCTAACCCTTTAATAAATGCATAAAGCTTAGAGGTGGAAGTTGTTATTTTACATTTAAATAGATTGCAGTTGTTTGACGAAGCGCCCCTTGTGTAACGTTATCACTCACCTCCCGACTCTCGATAACGAGTTCGCTGACACAACGCATAAACATGTTTTCACCCTGGCTGTCCTTCTCATTGCTGCACAAAGACACATCATGTAAAATATGCATTAAACACAAAAGGCAATACAGTGAATACTACACGATACAACAATACATTTTCTTCTCTTACATCTTGTTTTGGTTTTAATGTTATATTCGAAACCGATAAACAAGTGTGTCAAATTATGTCTCCTTCTTAATTAACAATCGCAGATAAAACAAGCTACGTGTCCCAGTGACGGTGCAGGATATCTTACCGCAAGAAGTAAAAGTACTGCAGCGCTTCCCGTGGATCAGTGGACTCAAACTTGCGAGTGTAAAGCATGAGCAAACGGATAAAGTTGAGGCGTCGTACCATGGGAGGGTCCCCGGGCTCCTGGCTGACTGTAGAAAGAAAGACGACAAGTTATAATGGTTGCATTAAAACTTCCTCGGGTGTCTGCGTATCCAAGCGAAGTGAAGGTGATGGTACTCACGCAGCTGAGCACTTTGTCCGGATGATTTCAGCAGCAGCCGTAGCTCATAGAGGACCAATGCTACGTGCACGGCATGACTCCGAAGTCTCTCAACACGAAACAAGAAAGCCACCGCCGCCTCAAACTGAGCTGTCAGGAACAACACCTGGAAGTACAGGAAGGGCTGCTGGCTCGCAGAGAAATGAGATTCCCCTGTGGGACACAAGTCAAGACAGAAAGGACATGACTTACACAAAAGGTAAAGAAAAAATATAAGTATGTGTGTTTTAAAGCTTTAAAAACTGTGGAGGATGAAAACTCTTTTACACCAAATGCAACTATGACACGGCGTATTGTTTCTACAGCAACGACAATGTTCATTTCCATTCTAACTACTGTCTTTTTAGGCTTTTTGTAGCATGGTATAATTAGTCATGTCTTTATAAATGAATGACGATGGTGACGGCGACTTATTTAACGTAGTTTCATTTCGGGAAGTGATGAAAAAAATCCTAATTTTACGACTAAAATAATCATGTTTATAGCCTAGAATAAAATAAAATCGTTGGTCTTTATAGTTCATTGTGAAAATAAGGGGTTGAATTTTGATATAATTCACCCATTTAGAGTAATTTAATTTAGGGAGTGGTCACAGTGATTGACAGGTGAGACTGCCTGGGAATGATTGGGCTTTGATTGACAGCTAGCATGAGCTGAGTTGGACATTTGGTCTACTGTCGTTGTGATTAAGGAGTTTAACTAATAATACTGTAAGACGGGGGGTTTTAAAGTGGGGTACGCGTACCCCCAGGAGTACTTGGAAGAAGCCCAGGGGATACTTGAATTTTTTTTGGGGGGGGAATACATTAAATAAGTAATTGTGTACCAAATACATACATAAATACATTCATATAATAGTTTTATTGTCAATGATCTTGTTTAAGCTTTGGTAATATTTTAAGAACATTTCTATTTTGTATTATTCAAAATGATTTTATTTGAGTGGTTAAGTAATTATTTTTTTTTGCTGATGAAAAGGTTCATTTATTAATTAATGATCAATTTATTTATAAGAGGGCACTTTACAGTTTATATTTTGCACATGAAATTTACTTTATTTTTTAATGTCTTAAATATATGTTGTTTGTATACAAAGTCTTGAAAAAAAATTAAATAATAAACAGATACCTTTGGTACAGAAACACATTTTGCCTATTTTTTTTTTTTCAATCACAAATGCTGAAGAGAGAGTTGAAGGTACTTGGCTAAAAAAAGTATATTTCAGGGGGAACTCCAGTGTAAAATCACTGCTCTAAGATAATTCTTATGTGACATTTACTGGTACTAAAGAAGTTATAGTAGCTGCATTAGCTGATGTTAGCATTAATCAAAATTGAATTGTATTGTCTGTCAGGTAGCCTGCTAATTCACTAATGCAGCCATAATTAGTACAATTATTTCCCAACTTTGACATCGCAACTATCAAAAACAATTGTGCGTATTAATATTTGTTAAGTGGCTGAAATTACTTGATGGCACCGATGTTTTGATTTCATTCTTTGCAGTTCTCCAACGTTGCAAGATGTGACTATTTATATAAAGTTCATAGCCATTTTAACACCCTCCGATGTCCAAAAATGACCTTATTGCAACCCTTTGGTCTGAAATGGGTGCTAAGGATACTAGCCTCACAGTCTTATATTACTATGTTGTGTTAAGTTTGTGTAATTTTTATTTTCTGAGGTACACATATATATTTTTTGTCTTATCTGCACCAATTAGTCAGTCTATCTCTATTCTGTTCATATCTAAGAACATGTCAAGTTTGAGAATCTATTAAAATGATGTACATGGGTTCACTATGGAACAGTTTCCAAATACTTAAGACTGAAAAGATGTGACATATTCAGCATTTTTAAATACATGTTAAACCCGAGTAACTCCATCATTACCGAACATTTCTGAATAGCGATACGGCAAAAGCCTTTCAGTGATCCCACTTTAACTCTGGCTCTATAAATCAACCTCTTACAGTCACTATGGCAACCAACACGTGAAAAGAAATGTGAAAATATTTTGTTGAGCGCAGGTACTTAGTCATCAAGTTTACTTTTTTAATTATAATCCTTAATCCTCTTGCTGGCTAAAAGTTTGAGGAGTAGAACAGGGTGGACCATGTCAGCCATTTTATAGCCTTATCTCAGACTTCCAGCACTTTAGTTCAAAAAGCAGCAGTGTATGAGAGGAGAGAGGGAGAGAGAGTGATGAGGAGAAGAAAAAGGACGAAGGAGGAGAGATAAGAGTGTGGGTGTGTAGAGGCTGCAGCCGAGTGTGCAAACGCCAAATGAGAAAGAACAATTGCACAGGACAGTACGAGTTAAATAGGGTAAAACGCAGCGCGAGGGAAGTGGGAAAACAAGTGCAGGTGTGAGGAGAAACAGGTATGGAGGATAAGGAGAGAGGACAGACGTGCAGAGAATGCGAGACGGGGACGGAGGGACTGAGAGAACAGACGAGGCTGGCGAAGATTGGCAGCGTGCGAGAAAAATGGAGAGAGGCTTTAGGCTTTGAGTCCTGCTGTGAAGCAAGATGGAGGACAACAAGGAACACTGTGCCAGGCGACCGAGGGAGCTGGGCAGCAGAGAGAGAAAGCAGAATGAGGCTGCAGGCTGTACTTCCCACTGAGCAGAGGGAGTGGGAGAGGGGAAACGGGAGAGGGTGAGGGCGACTGAGAGAGCGGAGACGAGCGCAGTCTTATCTTTACAGAGCAGGAACGGGCCCATGGAGAAGGCAACACCCAGGGGAGAAAACTGCGCTTTCTAAATCTGTGGTACAGAATACAGAAGGCCCCGTACCCCCTGTGCTCCCCCCTTTTTTTTGTGTGTCAAGGGCATGCTGTAGTTTAAGTGGGTACTTTTATTTTAAAGCCAGTCTGGGGTTTCTTAATTGAAACAAGAATTAAAGTCTGAGTCTTGTTGCGAGTTGCTCTTAAAGTAACATTAAACCAAAACGCTTCCTTTAATCCGATCCGATCTAAATGCAATCGCTGATTCCACGCTGCATTTTATTTGCATCTGTTGCAAATGACATAATAAACTAGGAAGTTTCTTGAGCTGCTGCCGTTTCTTTTGACTTAAAAATTAGATTGAAAAAGACAAACTGAGATGAGTCACGCAGACGGGGGTAAGTGCCACTCAAAACACTTTAAAATGCAACATATCAGTGTCATATACGCTGGTAAGTGTCCACTCAAAGAGCATCAACTCTGAGCATTCAGACTTCTGTGTATTTATCATATTGACCTTGGCTGTGCCAGGATTAATTGTCAAGTTGCTACTTTTCCTGTTTTTACTACGACATTAGTATTTTTAAGCGTAATACAATTATTTGCAGTACATCTAATGAAGAGAAGCTGTCTTTGAACATGAAAAATGACATTTCTTTGAGCATTTTTGGGCAAATCTGATCTAATATAGTAGACTATAGACTGTAATTACCAATAATGGCTGGTGCCACAAGAGGTTAAGCATGACATGGGGAGCAGGGCTCAATGAGATGAGGTCATGAACAGAAAAAAAAAATCTTTAAAAAACTGTAAAATGATGTGAAAACAGTCATTGAAATATGACACTTCTTTCATCTCGTCATTTGTATTCAAGTGAATGGTTATGCCTGGAGGAACATGTACATAATTTGTAATTAATAACACTAGCAGCCCTAATATTGACATCAATGTTCTGAATACAACAATGCCAGGTCCCAGATGAGATCAGTTATTTCTAATAGATTTAAAACTTTAGAAATGTGTGCATAAATAGCTGAAATAGTGGAATTTATACCACAGACTAAAACCTCAAATGTGTAATAACTGTACTTGTTGACTCTTGTATAAAAGATAAGAAACTGTGCAACACCTTATACATTTCAATAGTCAAAATTATAAAACATCTTAAAATTGATATAATGAAATGGGCTTGATATCAGCTTTAAATATGCATTACACCAAACAAATTGCTCAGGTAGTATCAGGCATCATCACATATTAATAGCCTTTATACATATTTTAAATAATATAACTATGAATTCAGATGAATAGGAGTCTTTCACAATATAATATATAAACCAAAGCTTTGTGTCATAATGGGTATTGTAATCTTCTTTTGTTAAAATGGGAAATTTTGTGTATGCAAGAAATGTATTTATCTGTTGCTTACTTTAAAATACAGTCCAATGAAATACAGTGCATATAAACCTTCAGTTTATATGCAATTTGTATATTAGAGTAAATAGCTAAAACAAACACTGAGGCAGCAGGGTATAATGAGTATTCAGGTCACAGTGTCTACAAGTTAAACAGAATTTTAATCATTATCCGTGCTGATACTGACCTGATTATGTGGATCAAATATTATAATCAGGTAAATGCCAAATGGCTAAATACTTGGTTATCTTAAGAGCTGAGAAACAAAGCCAGAAAGAGTGTGTTGTTCCCTACCGTAGTCTTCCAACAGCTGTTTCTGCAGCTGTGGCAGGGTGAGTCTGTCCTGTGGAGAGTTGCTGCCGTCATCATCAAAACACACCTGGTTTAACTGCGGGGAGACAACAAAACGTGGCACAAACGATGTAAAAACTGACGAACCAGAAATGAATAATGCAGTAATTTCTTGTCACATCTATCCTGGACAACATGCTCCCACTTAAATACGCAAAGAGAGAAAAACAATAACTCCGCACCTTAAGCCAGAGGTAGTCCTCAGTTTTGTCTGCCACCTCTCCGTGGTTGTCACTAATGTCACATTTCCCGATCAGACAGTAGACGGCTCTTTTGTAGGGGTCAGCGCTGTTCCTCAGCACTCTGCGGTAGTGGAGACGTAGCTTGTTCTCTGATGTTGGTGAAAGGCTAAAAAGAAAAGCATCAAAAACAGGTGTTAGCGAAGTCGGTTCTAATATAATTTATCGTGGTACAGAAGGGGAAGTAAATTAGAAGAACCTGTTAAAGAATACTGACCGTCTGTCCGGGCTGTTCATGTACTCCTGAAACCAGCTCTTGAAGTCTCCGAGCTGATGTTGCACTCTGTTCACCACCTGCATGGCTGCGTTCAGGTCTCCACAACGTAAACAGTAGTAGATCACAGCCCACACTGGATGGCCCTCTATCTCACCATCCTGATCAACACACAGATATTCCACTTTTTTTTCTCATTGTGTGTTTTTTGGCTACATACAAAAAGGTATCACTTTTATTGTCTATTTGTTTAAAATGGATCCCATCAGTTGCTACCAGGGTAACAAATAGTCTACCTGGGATCAATCAATTAAAACAGCATCATTTGAATGCACACATATGAAGAGAAACGTACAAAATAGGAAACAGTGCCTTAAAATAAAACAACTGAAACATGTATATATAAATGTATTGTAACTTACAAATATAAATGTCCACAATTGTGTTATAATTAGAATGTCAATGAGGCCATTTGTTAAAAACACTGGTGCTCACAAGCATCAATATTATCACTCATTCAGTTTTGGTTATGCCACCAGACATGAGATTTCAACTGAAAGTGTGCACATGTGCGTTACCTGCATGCCGGGCAGTGGTCCCGGTAGTTTAATGTTGAGGAAACTGCGGACCAGCTGATACGTTCCTGGCACACCTCCCAGTTGGGCTTGATGAAGGTTTCCAAACACAGTCACCATGGTGTAATTTTTATAACTGTAAGAGATTAGTCAAATAAAAAAATAAACAAATAAGACATTAGTCAAATCAAGAACGGAACTTCACAAAAGGCTTAATGTCTTCAACTAAGACTGAAATTAAGACAAACGTACCTGTTTTCCAGGAAGGTGAGCGCCTGTCGCACGAAGGCCATTTGCATTTCAACAGAGGTGCGACTTTTGAGCGTGTCTTTGGCCGGAACCAGCAACACATCCGTCATCTGCTTCACCATCGACCACATGTCTGATACGTTCTGAGATTAGAGGGATGATAATGGTCATAGATTTAGACATAAGAAAGAATGCTTAGTTTATTTTATAGCGGCAGCAAACGTGATAAATGCCAGTTAATCACACCCGAACCAAGGTGTGACACTATCGATAACACTCTTGCTTTCGACTGCAGCATGTTTAATCTCATCTAAATCCTCTAATACACCCTAAAGGTTATGGAGTATTCATCAAAACTATCAGACCACTTCACTTTATAGAGCAGCTCTAATCAATCCTTCTATATTAGTAACACAGTGTGACCATGAAAGAGGTCACTTCAAAGTAATACACTACCGACTGCAGTTGCCCTCCCAATAGTCTAGCACTAATTCCTGTTGTAAGTTAACAAAACAATTTACATACTCTGCAGTGTTTCACTAATGATGATCTCCAGTGAAATGTATAGTACGGTAAATCTTCTTACCTTGTCATCAAGGCTTTCAGCTACAGAAGCACACAAGTCGCCTAGATTTGGCTGAATGTGACCGTTCACTATCTTCTCATTAAAAATGTAGATCTGAAAGAAGAAATCAGAAATGAAGGTTGTGAACGATCAGTGCAGTGACTCAATTTGTCCAATTCTCACTTCTAAAGTCTTCTAAACACTTGTAAAAAAAAAAATCTACCTACAGCCCCATCCTCAATGCCCCTATGAGGTAAAACGGAAGCTACGACCACCGAGTAAAATGGTTCACAATGAGAAACAACAAAAAAAGGATCACAACGTTTAAAAGGTCGTCGAAGAAGATGACAAAAAGTAAACACAAGACGCCACACGCGATGTGACGACACATGGTAGGGAAAAGCTTTAAAGGTCTGTGTCACAAAGTGGATCAGAGACAAAAAGAGAAGGTCAGACAGGATGTTGAGGGCGGAGGGACAGAGTGACATAGATAGAGAATTACCCAGAGTTCCCTTCTACTGCCCAATTAATCAATATGTTCGATCTGTCACTGGCTGCCGCGCTATGACCCCATTGAATCTGAATAATCAGACTGTATCACAGATGCTGAATTCACGCATGTGTTTGATTTCATAAAGGTAGATTTACACAACTTCAACTTTTTTTTTTTTTACTGCTTTTAAATAGCTTTAACAAAAAATATATTTGACAAAAAGGAACCAATAAAGGCATTTTTTTTGCTTGAGGAAATGAAACAGTGATAATATCTTCCCACATTTGATGATCATTGGTATTTTGTTGTTGGAATAGGCTTGAAAACTCAAAATTATTTCCACTTTGTCTTCAAACATTGCCTCTCAAACCAAAAATATCTGAATATTCTACATAATGGTGTGCAAATAATGAAAAAATTGGCTTCATCTGTGTAGACTTTTGGGGATTTGTTAAATCTCTGTTACATCACAATGACCAAGTGACCTGACAGTGACTCACCTGTCGTCCATACGCCACCTCTGTACTGTCCAGTGCACTCCTTCCTGGGGCTGTCACTTCACTCACAAAACTGGGCTGCATGACACACAGAGGCCAAAGAAGTCAACATTTTTTTCATATTTGCAGCCCAGATAGATGAACAGTTAGTATTGTATTGCTCAGTGGATGATGGAATAAACTCAAACAGGATAACACGGGATGAAAGTCTTCAAAACTAACTCATGAAGACGATAAAAATAGTGTCGACACGTCTCAGATGATTCAGCGTTTCTGGTTCATTCGGATGAGAAGGTAGACAGCTACGAGTACATGGTGTCAAGAAATCTGCTTTAGAGACTTAAGACCTGCTTTTAAGTAGACATATTCAGTCCAAGAAGTTAAAATACATTGAGATATTACTTTTTTTTCTGTGTGAAGCTGTGTTTTGTCAGGGCTCATAAAAAAAACTGCATCCGAGTGCTCTGTTCTGCACAGTGCAATCAACCTGTTCTTGTTTTGTTCTGCAAAAATATGATGCCAAAGATATTTTTTGCTCAGAATGTAACAGGGTAATGTTAATATGGATCCTCAAAATAGTAAACAACTGTTTGATATAAAAAGTATGTCAGTATATTTTGATATGTACTGTGCAGTAGACAAAGCCAAAAATAGCCTTTTTTTTTCATTATTAAAAAGTGACTGCTGCGAACCTGCCTTTTTGTGTTACATTTTTTATGACAGTTCTTGTCGAACTCGGGGAATGCGCAGGCTGCGTTTTACAACCAGATCAACCACTTTACATCACCCTTTACAATGTGAAGGTCCTAAAACAGGGTGTCTGCAGGGTTAAGTCGGTCAAATTTAAGACTTTTTAAGACCTTTTTATGACCATTATGATTTAAATTTATGACCTACACCAACTATGAAAAAT
>JAPSES010000249.1:305244-317369 GCA_029822895.1 Maxillicosta whitleyi
GTAGTTCTGGAACACCATGTTACCACCCAGATTTCCTCAGACAGAACTACAGGCCAAACCAGTTACGTATATTAATATATAATGACTCAGTCACTGGGACAAACCAATGAATCCCACTACCAACGTATTTTCTTGGTAGCACCAATAAATGAACGATCATATCATTTTAAGACGTGGCTGAATGTAATTTATGACTTTAAATGGAAAATCCAAATATTTTTATGACTTTTTATGACTCTGCGGAAACCCTGTAGAACCAGTTTGTGTGTTGTGTACCTCCACATCTTGACTGAAGTCCAGTGCGTCCTCTCCGGCTCCAAGCAGAGTATGCAACACTCTCTGCTTCACCTGCTCCCACTGGACCAACATGGACTCCCGATGGTACTCTTCAGCCAACAGGAATGTCTGAAGAAGATAAATAATACAGTGAACATTAAAGGACTTTAAACACTGTCCTTCAGAAAAAAAAAAAAAGGCCTCATGCAACATTTTTTTTATGTTAACTTTCTTCTTTTCCTTTTATTATGTTGGTCTTGTATGAGTGTGCCATATCAGCAAACACTCATAATGTCAGATAACATGGTCTAACATGAAACAAAGTAATTTTTATATGGGATGCATCCGATCCACATTTTTGTATCAATTTTTTTTATTTATTAGAACAGATTCCTTACATACATAATGAACAATTCTTGTTTTTTTCCTTTTTTTTTTTAACTTATACACATATATGTATAAGGTAAATAGAATTAAAAAAAAAAAAAAAAAAACACCTCTACATAAATTTGAGACATTTTCTTTGCCAAATAGGACTATCTTTCCAAGTAAATGTCCATCTTTTGTATCTAATTAAACTGTAAATTAATTAATTTTACTCTCATGATAAAATTTACAGAATGTCAATCTTGTTTTATCATGTTACCTTAATTGCATTAACTCTAAATTCATGTAAATTAAGGCAAAAGTAAAAAAAATAAATGAAAGCAAACATCTGAAGATCATTTGTGCGTGTGTTCTAGTCTGAAAATTCTTGACATTTGTTTTAAACGTTTAAGTTTTTGAAAACAGAAAATATTTATGTGAAATTACCTGTTGAAAACCACATATTTACTTAAATCATCTATACATAGAGGTGGGAAGTAACCAAACACAAACCAGGCATCTTTATTTTCCTTGAGCATTTATTAGTCAGATAACTTTATACTTTTAGTTCCCACATTATATCACAAATATCTGTGTTTTCTATCTTGTAACTTACTCCAGTTGGATTCATTTAAGGGGTATTATCATTTTTTTTTCTTTTTATTTGCCTTTAGAAATTGGTTTCCCAACATCAAGACCTAGATCAGCTTTAACGGATGATAAAATGGGAGAGTGTCCAACATGAAGCCCATCATTAATGACAAGTACAGTAATGGTAAAGACATAGCAAAAGAAAAGTGATAAAAGAGCGAAACTTTGACTTTAACGAAATGTCAGAAAATGGGAAAACCTACTGACATGGATGGTGTGAGTTTCAGTACCTTTGCACAGGCCTAACCAAGTGAAAAAATACAAATAGTTTTTACTTCAGTTCAGTTTGGGCTGCATGATTTGGCAAGAAGGTCATATTATGATTATTGTGAAGGAGACTGCAATTGTGATTTATGATTTTTGATTTGAGTCTTCATCAAGAAAAATGCAATTAAAGGTCATATCAAACACAGAACCTGATATTTAAAAAAAAAAAAAAAAAAAGAACTTTTTTTGGGGCACTGTAGCAAACTGCATTTCTTTTCAGTGTCACTGAATCCAAAATATCACCATGAATCCTCCTACATCTAAAAGCTTAAATTATATCCGTCTGATCCTTTTACAATTATGTAATTGCAAAGGCCGATATTGTGATTGCAATTCTATTAATCACAGAGCCCTCAGCGCTCCTGTACTGAGCTTTCAGTACATTTACTTGAATAAAAATGGGTAGTTTCGTTACCTCAGTTGGTACATTGCATTTAAGAGACCTGTTTGTACCAGTGAGGTCCAATGTGTGACAGTACACACCATTTTACATTCGTATAAGTAAAATAACTACCTAAATGCGGTGTCAAAATTACATAAAACTATACATGGCACATGCCTTTATATGTACTGATTTAAGTTGTCCCTCACTTGGACGCACATATACACCAGATTTAGCAGCAGACCCCTGTCAAGATTGTACAGCTCCACTAGGACACACTGTGGTCTATTTTAACCCTCCACAGAGACTCAAAGTGAGATAATGGGATCGTGAGATAATTAAATCCGATATCCAGCTCAGGGAGATACAAAATCTAGAGTGGAGGTGTCATTTACTAGGTTAACATGGTCACTACCTGGATGCTTCAAGTCCTACAGAAGTCAAACTCAAAGAAGTCAAACAAAGTATCACATACTCAATTGAATCTATACACGACGAACTTCCTCTTTTGTCATTTTATAGTTTAATTGTCTTTCAAATACAGTCCTGCCTCTTGTATTTTTCATGCATGTATGAAAAAAAAAAATACAGATTTACCAGATTCTACCATGTAGTTCTAAATCAGTGAATGAATCATCACTTTTTTTTTTCTATAAATCCTATGGTGTCCTAATCAGAAATGCTCAAATGATTACATAATTTAAGAAAAAAAAGAAAAAAAACCTTGTCCAATGTGCAGCATTACTGTCACATTTTAAAAACTCAACCATCAGAGCTTTTGGTTTTTCAGCCCTTGCACACACAAGTCCTTTTGCGTCTCTCAGGGAGCAGACGATGATAATGGGAACGGCAGCTAATTAAACGCAGGGCCTATTAGCTCTGCACATCAGGGAAGCCATTTCAAAACCATTCCCTAAAGATTCACACCAGAAGGACTTTTAGATCACAGCGAGCGCAAATTGCTTAAAATTTGGTTTATAAGTGTTCCTTAATTGTAATACACTAATTCTAATAAACAGTGCAAAATCTCATTTTGTCTTTATGTACTTGTTTTGTAAATTTTTATGCTTTTATTATGAGGAAAATGACCAGGAAATGAGGGTCGGCACTACAATCCGAGACCAGAAATTCAACAAGGAATGATGCAGCTCATAGTCGACTACCAGTGATTTTAACAGGATACAGTAAAGGTTTAAAGTTAAAGGTTTACTTATTCAGCAGGTGCTTTTGAACTAGACTCCCAAACTGTAAGATTTGCTTTTCAGACACTGTTAGTCAGATACTGACCCTGCGGCGTGACTCCTCGATGGCTGACAGGAGGGCGTTGTCCCTTTCGTTCTTCAAGAAGCCCTGTGGACAGACACGGAAGAGGAAAAGACAGACGAGGCAAGAAGAGAGGAAGGAGACGCCGTAACAAACACGAGACAGAAAGAACATAGACAAAGGGAGAAAAGCAAAAGACATTAGTTCATCTGGTGATGAGATAAACTGTATGCAGAGAGTTCTAGGTGGACAGCTTTAGCAGCCGCACCATCATTTGCTCGGTGGGAGATGGGAGCTGCTTCTCAATTTTCTATCCTATTTTCTCACTCTGAGTCTGAGACGTGTGCGTTCCTGTGCACCGTTTGCGTTTTACACAGATGTATAGTCAAGTTTCAGGCGTGTCCATTTTAGGAGCCATCTTCATTTTTAACAGTCATCTTTGCTGAGAGACAACGTGGCCTCCATTTTGCTGTCATCTCAAGATGGCTGCCTCTCTGTGCAGAAACCCCCTGTCATTCATATTAAAAACAGCCATTATTAAAACTGTAATTTACTCATGTTAAACACAAAAGCAGAGCTGTATAGTCAGTAAATGACTGGAGCATGTTGGTACAGGACTGCAGGCAGACGTCTTAAGAAAAAAACAAAATGGTGGCAATGCTTTATGGTTGCATTTTGATGATGGCTTCATTTGTAGTTCAACAGTATTAACAATAACATGAGTGATTGTGTTGCTTTCGTTACAAACATTAAACACTAAATGAATATATAAACTATTACATTACATATTAAATGGGGAATAACAGGAAATGGTCAAACTAGCAAAGCAGACACCAAAAAAAAGGAGCTCAGTGATTATAAAACTGCTTAAAATTAAAGAATAATTAAATGAGCATAATATAATGGAAGCAACGTTGGACAAAACAATATAAACAGCACAATTATCTTATGTTAAGGCTTCATTTCAGTTTGCAAAACAGTTTGTGTTTGATTTTCTCTTCACACGATGTGCTTGTACACAGATTTAAATGTCTAGTCTTGTTTCTTTGTGAAATTCATTAACTTGGAGGTCAGCACACTGCTCTGCGCAACAATTTTGTCCTCTTCTATTGCAGGATTTTTAAGTATTGCTGTGATAAGCTGCGCTCATCGAATTTCAAATAACCAGGGTCCTTCTTTTAATGGCATATTAATTTACTCTTGACATTTTCCTTTTAATCATCTGAAGCGTACAGGACAGTTTAAGCAAGAACAACAGTCACTTTGTGTCAGACAGATGAATTCTCAAACCTGACAAGAGATGTTAATACTAGGGATGTGGTTCTCCCATCTCTCACTGTCTCTCATTAGCCCTTGTATGTCCTTATACCCTCTATCTGCTCATTGTACGACTTTATTCTGGTTGGTTTTCTATTCTTTCTCCAAGTACCCAGCTTCACCTCAAAATAATTAACTAGTTCCCAATATGTTACTTGTACCAGTTATTTGTACTATGGAAACAAGATAGATAACACATAAAAGAAGAAACAGTTACAATACAAGAAGATAATGATAGATGTATTAAAAAAAAATAGGACCTTTCAGGACTTTAGAGGCTCTATATGACTTAGATATTGAGTTTAACATTTATCCACAAGATAATTACCAATATCAAAGATGGTTAATTTCGAACAGGGCTAAAAAAAAAAAAAAAGGTTTAGGTTTTAATATGAGCCCATTAACCACCATCAGCTCCACTATAATGGAATTTGGAAAACACACTTCCAGTCGACAACTATTATGTTCTCATATGTTCTACTGGGTAATTTTAGTAATAACTTTAACCTCCTCCATTGTAACATCCACAAAACGTAATACATGAAAAATGTGTCACCTATTACACAATTAGGAGCTAAAGCAAAGCAGCCGTGATGCATCAGGGGAAAAAAAAAAAGACCAAACAGGCTATGCTGCTGTAGAAAATAGGACAGAACGAAGTCCTGTGCTGCAGCAGGCTTACTCATATACATATATAGGATATTATGTTCTCACTGGACCAGTTATATGCCTTAAGAAACAGCAATCATCCAAGTCACTCTGTATCAATATGAAATAGGAGACAGACTCTTGCTTCTTTACATCTGTGTAGAGGCTGCTGAGAGCCAATCCTCCAGTTCTGTCTGTGCATGACATTATCTGTTATTACTCGGCCAAAACAAAGAGGTTTGACTTTACATGTTGGTAAAACACTAAAAAAGAGTCTATTAGAATCTCTTAGCATAATAACGTTCTCTCTCTCTCTCCCTTCAACCTCATACCCATGGTCTGCCACTACCTGGCCCCCCCCTTTCTTCCTCCAACCCACTTTTCTCCCAGGAGAGACTGAGAATAGATCTATATTTAACCACTCTAACCAGTGGAGAGCTCAGGTCAACACTCACTGGAGAAGAATAGAATAGAATAGATAACAGTTGTATGGGTACAAATGTATGTCCTGTACAAATGGTCTGAATTTACAACAGGGAAAAGCAGAGTGTATTAGTCATAGTGATGACTCTGATTATTATTCCAGTAAATTAGACAAGGCCAAATTAAATGAACCTGAGAGGGTTTCTCTTCCCACTATCTACTGGATAACTCTGCTGGACAGCTGCCTCTGCGTTTTTTTGCTGTAACTGGAAAGCAACAGGAGGCAAAAATTTTTCATTGCTGTCATTTTGTTGCCCGCTGCCAGCTGTACTTGTGCTGCCAAAGATTTTGTCTATACAACATTTTTTGTGCCAAATATAAATGGAAAAGTTAGCCAACAGCTGTTGCCAAAATTCACATTCGTCCAAAATGCAAAACCTTTTGAAAGTCCTACTTCGTTCTGCATGTTCATGGCAGTACAAAAAAAAAGCATTCCTAAAATCTCGTACTTTATATTAATTTAGTTTGCATGGATCTGTGTTTGATAAGGATTTGGTTCCAATCAAAAATCAGTGGCATATTACAAAAGCGAGAATGTATCATAAAATTGCACGAAGCTTTCAAAGGTTCATCAAGGACGAGCGTCGTCTTACCAAGACTGCTGTATGTTTTAGATAACTATTAAATAGCTGACAGTGTAAGCATGTTATTAAGCCTGAGACACGCTCTTCCCAGCCTTTAACGTTCCCTTAAAACCACCAATGCATTTCTTCCCAAATGATAAAACAAACATAACAAAGGCATTGCTCCACACAGACACACGAACACCACAAATGAAACATATTGCAACACAAAACAATTATCAGTTCAATAATCACTGAATCCTTGGGTAATAGGGGTACGAGATATATACAGTTTATATTGCCCCACCCCTGTATTGTGTGTTCTCACAGATCTGCAATCTGCTATGAATACCTATAGCCAGCTGGCCAGACACCCCAGAAGCTTCTACACAAAGAGAAAAAACAGCCAGAAAAACTTAATATTTGTAGACATATCAAAGGGGAAAAAGGAAAGAAAAACTGCAGACAGAACTGAAGACAAGCCTCTCTTAAAATGAAGATACAGCTGATGGAAGTTTCATTCATTTTCTCTAAATCCTGATACAATCTCCAGGAAAGAAATATCTGTAGATATCAGACTATTTCCTGAAAAATCCCTTTCCCTGATCAATGTGACCAGGTACTGAGTCTCTTCAAACACACATGTTAAAATGCACATACAGTTTGTGTTCATGTTCTGTGCCAGCGCCCACAGGCCCTTTTTCTATTAGCCTTGGCCAAGATAGTCACACTGTGTGCATCCAATTGTCAGTCAGCAAATCTGATTTCTCACTATTCCAATGTGATGTTTAACCCACAGTGAGATATAAAAAAAGACATATCATGCAAGGAATTCACATGCCATATAGGTTCAAGGGAAAATGAAGGGATAACGCTTTCCGTCTAGGTTAGGCATCATAGAGGTAGGAGTGGGAGGCTTTCTGTCCTCATTTGCCATGACACAATGAACCGACCAGTGCCTGAATGTGTATGTGTGACAGCAACCCCACCCTTCACGCCTTCACTTCCTGTGTACGGATATCTTTTAAGTCCTATAGAACACAACAAATTTGTCATATGTGTATAATTAGAGCATTTTTTATCCTTCATTTATTTACTATCAGTTTATACAATCTTCATTTCCCTGTATATCACATTGCCACAAACTATGTAGCATTATGAATAAGACAGATCGGTGACAAAAAGTCAGACAGAAAAAGCACATGCCTGTCTAATACTATGTGTATGTGTGTGGGTGAGTACCCATGTGTATAGATAATACTCACTCATGCTACAGCTCCCTGCCCGCCCGCCTAGCAGGCTGACAGACAGATAAGAAGACAGGATGAGATGAGGAAGAGCAAATAATAGTTTTTTGTTTCTTTGTCTGTGCCTAGGTATCTGGGCTTTGACAGCCCATGAGACCTGCATCGCTTCCAGTGCTTCTCCATTCCTCTTGTTTCGCTGTGCCAGGGCGGCAGCAGCAGTGGCCGCCATGCTGGGGCGTGTTCCCTGTGCCCTGTCAAGCCGGCATGAAGGTCCGCTTGAAGCCTTTCCCCAGTTTGAGAGCCAACCGGTGGCTCTTGTTCATGAGCCAGACAACCGGGTAGAAGTGCCACATCAAGACTCTCTGGAGGTGGTTTTATTGTCGGAGGGATGTACCAACTGAGCGCTCAGACGCAGGGGGAGATGCATGGGAAGGAACTATGGATTCATATAGAATATCAGTTCCTACCATCAGGTGACACCCCCCCCTCCCTCAGCCCTTATCCTGCATCCTTTCTCTCTCTCTCTCCTTCCTTCACTCCATCCCAGCATCTCTGACGACCCTCCGCCTCCCCCCTCCCTCAGTCCTACTCATTTTCTTCCCTTTTTATCCATCCATGCATCCTTTCTTTCTTCCCTCCCTCAGCTCAATGCAATTATAGTAATGGATTTTTCCCCCCTCAGTTGATGGCTTCCGACATCCTGTCTTGAAATGAGGCTAATCATGCTCTTAAGGGTCATGTTTAGTTAATGAAGGGTTTGGGAGGCACATGGGGGGAGATGAAGGGAGGGCCCTCCTATATGCAGACTGGCTATAACTGCTCACACAAAGCAGCCGTGTGAATATACATACCTCCACTTAGTCTTGTCCACACGGCACACACCCATTCACAAACATACACTATATAAAGCCATGTCCATATTGGCAGTCCTGCACAGACAAGGCTGAAAAAAGCATGCCTCCACGTGCTGTCAGATCTACACTACACACACGCACACATTCATTCATAAGCACACGGTAAGACACTGTATATGCCAGCAATTGATTGCAACCGACATAGATACAGGCATGAGAACATGGCACAAGGAGGCTGTGTTCAATACCCACCCTCACACAAACAGCACACATCCTGTGAAGCTATGTCAGTAGTGTTTGCCTCTCTTAGCAGATGCTCTGGGCTTAGCCAACTGCATCCGCTGAACACATGCCATCACTGCTGAAGGATACATGTGTGAATGTACAGAGTTGGCGGGGGCAGACAAAAAAAAAGGGAGGAAGAGCAGGGATGTAATTGTGAAAGAAATCTGCTAAAAAAGAAAATAAAAGACAACAGACAAGGACTGTAAGCAAAAGGAACAGCTGAAACAGAGAAGAGCCCTGCCAGAGACAGATGGAACAGTGAAAAGTGAGACGAGGACACACAGACAGATACCACTGAAGCTAGACGCCATTTTTCTGTCAGCATTTCGCTCCACTTTAAAGGCCGACTTCTTAAACATCATTTTTATCATTTGATTTGTTTGCAGTTTTATCACGTGTCAGTTGCCTTTTTTGTTGACTATTAGCATTTCTGAACAAAAAGCTTTAACAGTATAATATGAAACGGAAGAGCAGAGTACCAAGATAGTGATTAATGACTTTCACAGATGCATAGAATATAATGTACGGTCAGACTGACAGAGCACTGATCAGTCATCAATAATTGATTGTGTATTATTAGTAATCACAGAGACAATAAAAACAATTTTTTTTAGTCTATTTAGAATAAATACTGATAATAGTATAAATGTTGAATATCTGATGTGATAACTGACCAGGCTTAGAAGTGGTAAACACCTATGATTTAGTGTCAGGAATTACAATCAATATAAAATGGGGGGCTTATTTATTTATTTTTTTTTAAATGCTTTTCTTTAAGACTTTCTGATTTCCAAATCCACCATCTACTCTACATTAGTCTATGCGTGTGCACTAAGGACATGCATGAATGGGAATAATGCAAATCAGAATCTCAGTTTTGTCATCATTAGACAACCTGACCAAGCCTGAAAGATCATTAATTCCTAAAACCATGACATTATAACTAGCAACTGTGCAATATAAATACAATATATTGCCTTGCCATAGCAGAGACAACAAAATGTACTGTGTTAACGCAGTGTGTGTGCAAAAAAATAATTATTTCCTAAACTGAGTTTTAGTGTAATGGGAGCTTCATCTACAAGTTCACATTTTAAAAAAAAAAATATATACTCAAATGTATGAGGTGGACATTTATTCCCTTATTAAAAAAATTCAGTGAGAGAAACAGGAAAACAACCCCCTGTAATGGAACCCCAAACCATCTCATTAAACTGTAAAAAGTCGCTCTCTGTATGAGTGGTTTAGAGGCTCAAGCAGCTCCCACATACAGGAGGCAGAAAAGTAGGACTCTATAGGCTTCTATAGTGAGATCCTTGCTTTTCCACGTTCAGGCATATATACAGAAACATCATTCACACACCAATTCCCTTTGTATCAGTGTGTGTTTCTCCTCAGCAAATGAAGACGCATGAATTAGTTCACTCATGCGCACCTATACATGACAAACACACACAGACAGCATGTTTGCATTCTTTTGTGTCCTATGTGCCAACCTACAGCACCTCCCCCAGTCACATGGTCTTAGTTATTTAATGGAGCAAATCAAACTTAAGTGGCACAATTAGTCCTTTAATCAGCAACTCAATATAATATAGAAAATAATTAGGAGCTTTTCTGACGGTGGAAAAACTGTTTCTGTAAAAAGACAACCAAACATTTCCCCACTTCATAATGCTTTACTACTTGCTACTGTCATTAAAGATTATTGGAGATTTACTACTACTAGACTACTAAGTGATGAAAATTAAATGCAAGACTGGTTCCATTTTTGGGTGACCTAAAGTTGTAATAAAAACAGACACTGTGATAATCCTTCGCCTCTTTTTCAGTTTTATGCAAGTATTTAAAAGGACTTCACATTAATGACTCTTCATGAATTATTTAGTATATGCATTTCCTATCATTTGAACTGTTTAACTAGCTCAACATACACACTGTAACCGGTTTGTTTTTACAAGAAGTCGTAGTCTTTTGTCTAACACCTACTGCACGTCCTGTGTTGTGTTAGTACTTTGGAAAGGTTCATCACCAATTAACCTCTCTCTAATCCTTATTGTGCTTGATGAAGTAAAGTGACTGCCACTGTCCCAGCAGGATATTAAACAGGAATCTATTGAAGACGAAAAAATGGCCGCAATAGAGCTTGATGTTTATGAGACCTTAGCTTGGTTTTCTACTAATGGTTTTAAGTACAAAACTGCATTAATAACAAGCTTGGTTGTTTGTTTGGATTTTTTTGTCAGATTGTGCCAGCTAACACTCCTTAATTTATTGTTATTATTTTTTTGCTTCTTTAAGAAAACTGTAAACTTAACTGGTAAAATAATTGCTATTTGCCACCTCAGATAAAACCTGGTACATGGTAGAACCAGTTAAACGATTATGATTCTGTTCATAGGTGAAGGCAGTACTGAATTGGTCACTGAAACAGAGATGGAAGACGGGTGAGAGGCCATGTTAAAACCCCATTTTGTATTTTACCCATCACCTTGTCTCATCACCCGAGAAAACACAAATCTATGCAAATTACCATCTATTCCTCTTATTGTGTTAATTTATGATTCACATAAAACCAAACAACTACACCAATTTTTACAATTTCAGTCTGAAAAAATGCTGCAATTCCAAATAAAAATAAAAATAAATATGCAAGAGTAATACGTGCAAATGTATACCAACATAAAGTTTTGATTTTATTCTCATCATATCCCTGGTATCTGGAAGCCCAAATGTACCTTTGCTTTGCCTCCAACACTACCAAATGAGGTACTCCACTTTTCTTCCAATATAAGACTCTGTAACTTGTCTTCTTTTCATTAATGGAAAAACCGCAAAAACAAGTCAGAAGAAACTGTGCTTAGCTGTGTGTGTGTGTGTGTGTGTGTGTGTGTGTGTGTGTGTGTGTGTGTGTGTACACGCTTGTGGTGCCAGAAGCTAAGTGCTCTTTCAGTCAGTCTGTCAGACCCACCCAGGCCAGTATCCATCCGGCTGACCAAGAAAAAACAGAAAGAGATCTAAATGAAAACCTGGGTAAATGCAGCTGACTGTAAGTTGGACAATGAGTAGGAAAAGAGAAAATAGACACTGGGGAGATACTGGAAGAGGAAAGAGGAATGAAGAAACACAAAGTTCAGGCAAAATCACCAGCTCCTCTAAATCAAGAAACAAAACAATGTATGGCAGGAGTAAGACTATGTTCAAAAGAATACAGTATACATTGTAGACTTTTTAATTGGAGCATATAATGAGCTTTACTTGGAATCAGTACGTACAGATGCTGGACATAACAATGAAAATGGACATGGATTTTATTTACAGCATTAAGTGTTAGGCTCCTCTATGTTAACCGTCCCACTCATCCTGCAGTATACATGGTTTCATGTGCTTGTTGATTGGCAAATTATTACTTACCGTATTTAAGAAACCAAACTATATTGAAAGTGTTTTTTTTTTCATTTAACAGCAGATGCAAACATCAACAACCAAGCACCAACTAATCTCCATCAACATTCAGGTGATA
>JAPSES010000249.1:318150-335490 GCA_029822895.1 Maxillicosta whitleyi
AACAAAACAATGTATGGCAGGAGTAAGACTATGTTCAAAAGAATACAGTATACATTGTAGACTTTTTAATTGGAGCACATAATGAGCTTTACTTGGAATCAGTACGTACAGATGCTGGACATAACAATGAAAATGGACAGCATTAAGTGTTAGGCTCCTCTATGTTAACCGTCCCACTCATCCTGCAGTATACATGGTTTCAAGAGTCTAATTGTAAATCAGTGCTTGTTGTTCGGCAAATTATTACTTACCGTATTTAAGAAACCAAACTATATTGAAAGTGGGTTTTTTTTTGTTTTTTTTTTTCATTTAACAGCAGATGCAAACATCAACAACCAAGCACCAACTAATCTCCATCAACATTCAGGTGATAGTCATATAAATGTGTGGCTGGGTATTCTTGCAAAATGTCAAACATTTTCTGTACGATACTTATCAGTACCAATTTTTCAATGTCAACAAAAATAATCGTTACTCATAACAGTCAAAGTTCGTGGTATTATTTTTCTGTTTTTCTGCAGTTTTATGGATTTAAAGGAGTTTAATAAAATAAAAATATAAACCAATTTAATATAGTGTGGTTTAGCTTGCCTTCTGTTTCTTTTCTTTAATTCCATTTTTCTGGGATTTTTGCATTGAAAGCAGTTTTGTGTTGAAAACAAAAAACATTTAAAATAAAACTTGAAGTTGTCCATTAACATAATAGTATTTATAAATATCTACCTAACTTATATGTGTTCCACTCTAGTTACTCACTTTGAAATGAACATACTGGTTAAAATATGGGCATTTGTTACACACCAATAAAAACTACAAGTCCGACAAAATGTCCTATACTTAATTCAGTGCTAGGTCTACCCCTGTTAAGTTATTCAACATGTCTAAGTATGTAAAGAAAAGCACCTTTCAAAATCACAGACTTTTCAAACTCTGAAGTTGTCCTAGATGTAAAAGTCACATTAACTGTTGGTAGATTTCATTCATACCTGAATGTCAGTGTCTTTGACTGGCTCCAGTGGTTCAAATGTGGTAGCAGCACTTAGACTTTCCAACCTCTGAGAAATGTGGAAGATGTCTAAACCTCTGGAGCCAAGGAGGATTGACCTGATGGTGAGACAGAGAAGTAAAGTGAGACAGAAGTATCAGACTGACAAAGAAATGCAGTTGTACATGACAGCCACTAGAGAGCACAATAAGCTTTATTATTCATTATGAACTGTGGATAAGGACATCACTCTTCACAAATTTCACATCAGCTCCACAAAATTACACAACGTTCATTGTATGCCGAGATCATTTCTGAAAAGTATTTGACGGTAAGTGTGTATGGGATGCATTACTTACGCTTTTACATCAGCAGCATCCTGAGATGTGCGGGTAAGAGTGCGGGATCGGAGTCTCTCCCCGGCCTGCTGGATTTCCTGGAGGTTCCTTTCAACATGAGGCAGCTCTGATACTGCTTCTGTCTCAGCAGCCAGCTGCTCTGCCTGCTGCAGCAGCTCCCCAAAACCCTCTGCATCCATACTCTCTAACAGAGAAAGGAAGAAGCACATTAAATCAAACTTAGAGTATATCTAACTGGATCTGAGAAATAAACACAGTGCATTAGTATCCAGTTTCAGAGACATAGATTCTATGAGATTAGTTTGAGGATGCCCACATTGGAAAGGAATCAAATGCCAGTACTCAGTTGCTTCTGTTTGTCATGAATTGTCTGTAAGTTTGAGGCAATTTGCAACTGGATTTAGAGTGTGAAAACTCAGCACAAAAGCTGCTTTACAGCAATATTAAGATTCATGCATTGGTCCATCAGAGTAATGACACATTATTATTATTTGTCAGATGATGATATAACAGCGACTGGATAGCTTAGTGATTTACACCCCTGACTTTGGTGCGGAAGGTTGCCAGTTCAAATCCCAGGAGGGCCATTTATGCTATAGATGCCTATAGTAAGTCGCTTTGGATAAAAGCCTAATGTAATCATGTTACAGGTATGATAAAAATGTTTGTGTTAGCTGTTGACTACTCAGAATGATGAAAAGAAAAAACTCAAAAGCATTTAGGGAGTATTTTAGATAATCATATAAACAAAACTAACCTTAAAGATGGAAGAAAAAATGATTGTTACGGTGATATTGATTAAAATACAAAATTAAATTATGACATCATGATCATTTTGTATATTACCCCTTTGCTGCCAATACCTGCATTCAGTGTGTATGGGTTAATTATATAGAAAAGACCCCCAAGACAGTTACATGAGTGAATATGTGTGTGCTGTAGCGCCAACTACAAGATTCTGCAAATAGGCTAACTATTTTAAACAGGTACGATGAGTTTACACAAATCCCTAATCTTTCTTTTGCTCATAAAAAGTGAGTAACTACACTATGAGTGAGCAGTATAATGTAGGGCCTCAACCATTACCAATATTATGTCTTTCTCAAGTTACAGTACATTTTGCAACAATGTGTCAATTTCAAGCTCCATCCTTTAAAGTATGTCTTCCCCATGTTTTAGTGCAAAACGTATAAACTCCCCCTGCATATGAAATACTATCTGAAAGATTGTGAACCTACCATAAATTTGGAGGATAGAACTAAAATGTAATTTGACAGCTGACAAACATAAACACCCCGCGCAAGTACTACCATGTTATACTAGCTTAGCTTTAGCACAATGCTAACACAAGTTGCTCATAAACTCGTCTTACTTCAACCTAAAACATCGGCAATTTGGGTGACAATATTAACTGTTCAGGGGAGTAATTATATACCATTGACTGTGCTAAATACCACATGTTTCGACTGTTTTCTTAACTTTTGCATTGTTGGCCTAGCTTCCTTAAAATGCTAACTGCACTATCATTTAGCTATATGCCAAAATGAATGGCATCCCGGTTAGCTAGCAGGCTAAAACGCTAACATCCTCGCATGCTCGCCGTTAAGTCAACTTAAAATATTGTTATCTGAGATTACAAACGTGCAGACAGATGGGTTTCATACCTGTAGAGTGGGCCTGGTCTAAAAACGAGTCCTTTCTCTATTCCTCGTGTGAATACGACACTGTTACTGCCGTTTATTCTGTTGTGTTTAATACACCATGCACCTACATATGAAAGTATATTATTTGGCCCGGCACTTTGGGACTCGGTGGTGATTGGACGAAACACATCTCATACCGGAAGTCTTACTTCTTCGTTTGTAGACATGATGTAACAAATTCCGCTGCTCCGCCAGTCAGACTGGAGGACCACCCAGACCACAGTCTAACACAGGGGTGTCAAATTCTTAAATTCAGCCCAATTCTGTACAATAATATACAGTGAAACAATAGGCACAATAATCTATGAATTGTCATCAAATTGTCAAATCTTTTTGTTTTAGTGTGGAAAAAATTAAATAAATTACAGCATGTGAAAATGTGAATAACCTGAGCAGCCATGCACAACGTGAAATTTCTTGAGGGAAAAATAAGTGCAATTTTAATAATATCATGTCTGAACTTATTGTTAACACAACATACACGTCTCAGTGGATCTACAAATGCGCAAAACATTTTGCAAACATTAAGTAAACATTATGTTATATCATTTCAGGTTGATCATATTTGTTTGGTTTATTCACATTTTATTGTCAAAGGGTAGTTTGTTAATGTAAATATTTTTATAAGGTAATTTTTTTAAATTATTTTTTTTACATTAAACCAGGAAGAAATTTTGAAGTTGTCATTATTTATAGTTTATTATGGTATTATTTTATTTCAGATCACAGTAGGCTGTATGTGGCCCCTGTGGCCCCTTGACTGTTAACACTTTCAGTGTAATTTTTCGCTCTATTCATCCCATGTGCTAGACTGCACGATGTTGCAGGCTGATTTTTTCCTGTGGGCCATATGTTTGAAACCTCTGGTCGAACATCAGACTGGAGGTTTACTGGAGCGTAAAAAAAAAAAAAAATCACATGACACAACAGTAACAGGCCCATGACTGTTTAGATTCACTTTTTTCAGACTGACTATACTCTTTAGGAATTGAATTCCATATAACAATATGTGTAGCACAATTGTTGTGCTTTGAAGCATTTCTGATTAGCCAGAAGATTGAAGCATATTTTTCAAGAAAATTATTCAAAGCCATTTCAGTTAAATATCTGAACTCTAATGTAAAAAAAAAAAAAAAACTCCAGAATGGATGGACAACATTTGACCTCAAAGAGTGTATTTGACATTTCCCAATATGAACAACCTTATATGTGTAATTCTTTAATTCCCATCAACATGTGTCATCTTTGAAGAACCACTCAGAAATGCTGCTTTACTCCCATTGAGGTCAAAGAGCTTGATCGTTTGCAACATCCCACCTTTACTGCCAAACACACTGGGGCCTCTGATGTTATTACAACATGAACAAAACAATGAGTAACTTCAAACTTTACTACAAGCAGCAAATTTGCTCTTTATTGGACATAAAAGTCAGGCTGTTTTTGAGTCTCATTGGTGTCTATGAATGCCTCCTGAAAGTAAGTGTAAGGATGTAAATGTAAATAAGGTAAGGACAGATCTAGTCATGTGGAAACAAACCACCAGAGCTACGTCATTATATAACACGATATATGCAAATTTTTCTTTACTGTCATGAAACACGGAAAAAACAGCTGTGATTTTTTTTCAGAAAGTCTTGAAAACTAGGTGAACCCTGAAGAAAACAATGTTATATATGTTTTTAACTACTGTATTAATGCCTGTTAGATAATTAAAGCTGCACTTTGTATTAAAAGACAACATAACTTTTCCATTTTACATAATATACAGATCGAATGAGTTATTTCAGAAAGTGTTAATAACAAAGCTAGTTCTGGTTTAAGAAGAAATAAGTTCATACTTTGCAATGATAGTTTTACAACACTAGTTTATACTCATAAGTATGTTAAATATGTTGGAATGACAAAATTTTCTTCTTTCTTCCAGGCCTGGTTGATATGCATTCATGAAATTTAATTCAATTTTTTTTTAAGTATAAAATGAAGGTAAGGGAGGATAATGAAGGTAAAAACTGAGAAAATCAGCTCACTGCCAAAGTATTTTCCCAGGTTTCATTTACTGTTATTAAATATGATATATGTTATTACAGTATTATGAAGGTGTTCTGTTTAACGTAGAAAGTTTTCGAAATAAAATACATATTCTACACCTATTGAATGTGTACATTTTAGTCAGCTTTCAAGCATACTTAATCCCCCAAAACATCAACATTTTCATTTTCAGGGAACAATTTTTCAATAATGTCAGGCCTCAACACTGTTTCTTGGTGTTGAAGCCCTAATTGTTGTGAAACAGCAGAACCCAAAAACTTTTAATTGTAAATTGATTGATTCTGGTCTCAGTTTGAACATCTTTTATCCTGAATTATTCCAGTGCTTTCAATCTGTACATGAGAAGATGTTTTTGTGGCACATGAGGATTTCAGTTTTAAAAGATGTGCAAATTTCTTAGAGGCATTTATTTTTTTGTTTAAATATTTAAACTGCCACTGAGTACTTTTATTTTAATATAATCTTGTATGGACTTTAGTAAAACATGACCAGATTCTTATGTATAATCTGTATTATGCACAGTATTTTTTCTTAATTGCACTTGACACTGGTGTAGGTGATAAAAGCCTCTTTTTTTTACTGTATCTTAACATTTGGGTTTTTTTTTAATATATCACCCCATTGTCATTTAAAAACTGTACTGTTCTGTACTAACTATCGCTATTGGTTGAAATCAGGGCAGAGAAAATTTAATAGGTTTAAGAAAAAGCAGAGTTCATAGATATTTTGTTAAAGTGTAGAATTCCATTACAACCAATCACTTCGCTGTTTACACAGATTCATGGCCAAGTCACAAAACACAATGTTCTCCTAATGTGTCCTGTATTTTGTGACCCAATTAAAGGATCTGCCAGGTACATTCTGGCCTATATTTATTCATCTTTTCTGTTATCCGTCTGACACAGAAAACCTCAAACTACACTCATTTAAACCCCTCAGCATTTTTTTTTAATTGAATGTTTCATCTCTTGGTACATTTTTGCTAATTTTGTGACTAATTCATGCAAAAATTGGAACTTTTACAAACTCCTTAGAGAAATGAATACAGTTACTTTCAGTTATTTGCAGACGTAACTGAAAAAGCAAAAGCACATGAAAACATAAACCAGCTTGTTTAATATCAAACTGCACATTTATGCATCCAACCATGTCTTCAAACAGCTTTAGAATGAAAGCACCTTTAAAACAAATAGTTCTGAGTTTGGGCTTCATGTTGAATTGGATCACAGGTTATATGGACACAATGAAACACAAAAATATTAGAATGAAATGCATGTTATGTTCACTTTTAATCATCTCAGCCAACTGCACTGTGCATCAATGTGACTCAAGAGCTTTGAACCAGATCTTTAATTTTCACGGGCCTCAACACGAGGGCGTTTGATGCCAACTCATCAAGATGAATGTCATGGATTTTCTTGGAAAAAATGTATTTCCAATTTTTTTTGTCCTGTACATTAAGTATATTTATGTTTTTTAGTCTTTAAATGGAATTACAGTAATAAACACTGACACTTTCCAAGACAAGAGGCCCGTAAAAAATTCTAATCATTCTTCTTGGGAAAATATTTAATTGACATGTATCTTAATAAATGTTTAATTTAGCAAGTTCTGTAACAGTTTTTTTTTTTTTTTTTTTTTTACAAGACCAAACATCTTCCAGAAAGCTAAGATACAGTTTAAAGATTTTTCAGTTGGGAAAAAATAATCAATCATTCACTTGAGCACTTACAAAGAATTTACATTGCACATTATTCAGTTTTAAATACAAATCTAAACTAACTCAAATACAAAAGATTTTGTAAAGGTTGAGCGTACATATACAAAAAAAAAAAAAATCACAAAAAGCCAAAGTGAAAAAAAACCCCAAAAACATTAATAAAAAGGATCTGGACTGCAATATTTTTGCAAAGTCATGTTCATTTTAGAGATTTTTTAAATTTGTATTTCTTGATCCATAACATGAAGTTAATTTGAGATATGTGTATATGGAAAAGATTTACCACAGTGGTAAAAAGTTTTTGGACACAATTAAAATTGTATACAATCTCAAATATCATGAAATATTTACAAAACATACATTTTGTGTTTCAAAAGGTGTGGCTGCATCAGATAGACCCAAATGAATACAAGTGATCTTTTTGTTTAATATAAGGAAGAATATTAAAACTACATTCTTGACAGGTTCAACATGTCATGCCCTGAATGCGTTTCATTGTCTCGCTGAAACATCCAGTTTTGACCTCAATGGAACAGAGCGTGTGGGTTTGGAGAATGGAACAATACTTGGCAGAGTTCAATGACTCAAGAGTGACTCTCAATGCGATATATCACAAATACACAGGGTGTCCAAAAACTTTTACCCACCACTGTATATACATTTACCCTCCAGACACCGTGAAGAACACTGCACCAGACAACTTTGTGTAAAAAATATGAGACTTGTTTATTTTATTTCAAAACTTTGTACAAAATAAAATTTTAAACAAACATAATCAGTTCTGTATTTATATGTCAATGTCTTGTCCAGACCCTCCACGGTGGAGATGCGGCACCCGCTGTAGGTCAGGGTCTCCACAGGTGAACAGTCCCTTTCAGTCCTAGAAAACCCCTGTATCTTCTTGAGTTTCCTACTTGAACTGGTTGTCAATAAGGGTACCCTTCATCTTTGCCTTCTTGGCCTCCAGCTCAGCCAGCTCCTGCAGCCTCCTCTTGCTCATGCCCTTCCTCTCCAGCTGCTTCTCAATCACCTTGGCGTTCTGTGCATAAGAATCCGCCACTTCTCTTGCCTCGATCTCCTCTTCCTCCTCGTCAATGGTGGACACTGTGACGGAGCTGAACTTCCCCATGTCTTTGGTCCGCTTTGTCATCATCACACGGACCTTCTTCGGAGCTTCCGGCTGCTTCTGGCTGTAAACGCTGGTGTTGCCAAAACCTTGGCCGAATTTAACCACCGAACCATCCACGATAAAAGTGGCCGGGTTGTTCCTCTCCTGGTGCTGGTAGAAAAGCAGTAGTCCGCATTTGCCGCACTTCTTCCGGTACTGCCTCTCGATGCCTTCGGCTCGTTTAATGTACGCGTTTTCATCCTCTTCCACATTGCAGAATTTGTGGGCATGTTTAGCCCCGTCGATGACCCTAGCGCGGTCTCTGGGCCTCATGGGTAACTTCTCCAACTGGCAGTCCAACACCAAAACCATCTGACCGCACAGGCAGTAGTAAACATGTAGAGGCTTTTCTCCGTCGTCGTACTCTTCTCGGTCTCTCGTGTCCGAACACACAACGCTTCTTGACACAACCTTCGGCATCTTCGACGACTTGTATGGAGTTTTAAGTAATGTTTGGTAGACTTAGACGTTAAATCTACAACACCATTTAAGCGTGAACCGTCTTAAACACATACACAACGAAACACTTCCTGTGTACGTCACTGATACCGTTCCCCCCGGAAACTGATGTGGCACTTTTGTTCCGCCAAAAGGTTAAGGACTGGAATTTGCATATTTAAGATGTACAAGTGGCAATTGTTAAAAACCCACAGATCACGAGGAGGAAGTGGGCATAGTCGCTTTGGCTCCTTTCACATCGACTGGCCTGCCCTTGTAAATGTTTTGTCCCAGAATCACACCAGCTCAGTTTATTGCACACTGAGTTTGAATCGGTTATATTGCGTTCAAGCATGCTGCCTTCAGGTACCCATTCGGTTAATAGCAGGATAGACTGCTATTGTAGTGAAACTCAGCATTAGCCATCAGTAACGTGCCTGTTTGACTTGCACCATCAAGGTCACTCATAGCTTAAAACTCACTGAATAAAGTGAAACCAGAACAGTGTAAAGTATTCAAAAAGGAAACATTTATTCACCCAAGACAAGACAAGGAAAGGGGAGATGTTGCTATACAAGTGCAATTAAATCATGGTTATATGTTTCATCACAAGGATGAAAGGCTGATGTTGCAGCTTCCTCACTGACAACAGCTGGTGTCACATGTCTTCCCTTTGCACACGCAGCCAGAGGCACACTTGCTGCAGCCAGATGGACAGCATGCGCAGCAGCCTGTGAGAGAATTAAAGCACATTAGTGACAATGGCTGAACATTATTGTCATTGTCACAGACTGATTAGAGATATTACAAATAGGCATTGCTGAGGTTAACAATACAGAAGATTTAAACACAATGCAAGATCCTGTACATAAGCTTAAAAAATTAGCTTGGATTCACCAAAACATAAAGCAGCTCCTAAAGCCCCCCCCCCCCCCTTTTTATTTTATTTTAGGGCATTAAGTAGTATCATCATGTTAGGGAATTCACCAGAAGGCACTAGTGCATTTCTGTTGACAGAGTAAGCCATCACTGTTAGTGTCCTAATTAAGCCAATTAGAGTCACCCGAGTAGGACTATGAAGGCAATTTTAGACCATTGAAAAATACAGAGTTGAGCATTTTAAAAAAGCCAAGTTAGTTACCCTTACTCGTATTTATAAAATACTGGTTTGAGACATATTAGAGAATGCCTTGTAACCAGCAGTCGGCAGCTCTTAAAATGACATTACTTTTGTCATACTGTGAAGGCAGAAACCTGCTGTAATGAGTAAAACTTACTCTTCTTGCAGGTGGTGCAGGAGCAGTTGGTGCAAGTGCACTTTCCTCCGCAGCTGCAGGTTCCAGCTGAAAAATAAATTAAGACAGTTCATTCTAATGCGATGGAAAACATGCAGACAATTTAATTTCAGAGATGACGCTTAAATAAAACAGAGAATAAACTTACTCTTGGAGCATTCGCAGGGATCCATTTTTTCTCAGGTGGTGGCTTTGCTTCTTGTAAAAGATGCTGCTGTTGTGTTGTCTGTCTCGGTTGAGTCAGTGTTGTGACAGACAGTTTAGAGGTGGCTCTTTTATAGTGGACAGGGACAACAGAACCGGGTGCAAAAAATGCTCATGTCACGCTGCACGCAGGCGCTAGTGAATGATTACAAAGGAGGTTGTGCACACGAGATGGTCAACCACCCAAAAAGGAACACAGAGATTCCCAGATAGAGAGACCTGCTGGCTGTGTTGTCTGCAAATTACATAAACAGCATCAATTCTGCTCAGGGGACGCAAACAACCGCCGGGAGGGATTTACACACGGAGCATGACAACATTGTGCAAGTAAAGTTAGAGATGAGTGCATAAAGAAGAACCCTCAGGCTTTTTTGGGTTATATTTTTAACATTTTATTTTTAAATTTGGTGATTTTTTCAATTTCAATTTTTCTGGACTTTAAAAAAAAACAAAAACAAAAACAAAACAAAAAACAAACAGAATATCAACAGGTCTACAGACACTTTTAAGACAAAAATGAAAATACACAACTATTTACATCATCATTCAACTGTTTCCCCCCTGCATAAATCTATTAAG
This sequence comes from Maxillicosta whitleyi, assembly GCA_029822895.1. NCBI lineage: Eukaryota > Metazoa > Chordata > Actinopteri > Perciformes > Neosebastidae > Maxillicosta > Maxillicosta whitleyi. Next base: position 328,651 of record JAPSES010000249.1, read on the forward strand.
TACAGCTCTGTTCAACTCTACCTAAAAGTTCGTTTTTAGAATTTAAATCCTTTAAATGCTTATATTAAAATACGTGCCGCTTATTTATTTATTTTTTTTAAATATTAGATATTTTCCATACACTGGATGTAGCATTGTTTCATATTATTCTTGTACATGTCTAAGATTTGCAGAAAAACATATTTCCTTGTTTTAAGTTTTAGTGCTGCTGAACCCTCACTGGCGTATACTGAAACCACGTTTTTAATATGAATGCTAATAAATGTTGTTGGTACTCATCGAGAAACCAACGACTCTCACTATTGATTTCTATTTTTTTTTTTAAATAAAAAAAAAAATGTCAGTAAACGTGACACCGAGTGATTCAAACAGGCGTTTAAAGTCTTAAAATGTTGAAAATGATCGAAAAGTTTGTGATTTTGAGCAAATCTTAAGTGGTTTTAAACAGATCTGTGCAGAAAAAGCAGTAATATATATATATATACACACACACACACACACACACACACACTTTATAGCACTTTTTGTTTCAGTTCAGTGATTTTTTTGCTGGGGAGTAGTAAATTAGAGGGATCCAATAGGGTTAAAATCTATTTAAAAAAAACAAAAAAAAACATCAATTGTCCTAGCTGAAACGGTCCATAACTTCAGAAGTTAATGTAGCGTAAAAAGACCCCAAATAAGAGGTCGGTTTGGGTCATCACGTGTTTCGCCGGTGTTTACCCCTCTGTGCACACGGTACAAATGCGCTCCTCTGTTGTCATTATTTGACTCCTCGCGCTGCTCTGCACTCGGTCACTTCCGCGGCGCTCGTGAGCAAATCTCAGTAAACAAGCCATTGTAATATGAGGCCTTTAAGTTCCTCCGGAGCGTAGGATTTATCACCTCTACCAGTCAGGGGCGCGTAACAGACGAGATATTTCTGGTAGAACACCCAGAGAAAAACAGTACAACCGTTTACTATAACCAGAAGAGTATTATCCGCTTAAATAGGTTAAACCGAGTTGATTTGTTGTGGTAAATTAGCTTCTGACACACCTTTCTATTATATTTATCTTATTACACTTTCAGTTAGTAGGTTATCATTCTGTTTTTGTTGTTTTTTGTTAGATTTTTTTGTTGCTGTGTTTGGATATGAACTCGTTGCGGCCGGTCCCTGAAGGCTACACTCCCTTTTTGCACCCGTTACCTCTGACGAGGCGTAAGTGCGGGTGTGTTCCCGTCATGGGTTTTTTTTCCTTTTCCCATACATAAGGATGTGACTAATCTAAACCACAAATTGTAACGAGTGAAGCAAAAATATTTAGGGCCGCGTGCAGTCCAAGTCATAGGGATTTTATTATAATAAATAAATGAATGAATAAATAAAAATAAATAAATAAAGTCAATCTTTATATACTTGTGTTACTCTCACCATCACTTAATGTAAAAAAAGAGCATTTTAAGATGTGAAGTGACGAGAAAAGAATTCTTATTCCTATTAATGATTCCTTAAATGTAGTTTATACTTAATACAACCTTACTTTATATTATGACATAAAAACTATGAAAGAAAATTCTAGTCAGTGAAAAGTAATGACTTCAACAAGAAGTGTCTAGAAGTTTCTTTCTTCTCTGGAAATCTGTAATCAGTGCACACGTTCAAGTCCTCATTACATTTACATAATTTGATAGTCATGATGATAATGATGATTATGATGATAAAGGCAGAACAGGGGTTAAGCTCTATTGACACACATTTAAGATTCCCTTATAGTTTGTGTTTGCTTCATTTTATGATATAAAAGTAAATAGATTACAATCTTCACATGTCTCACTGAAGGAAAATTCCACAGTTAGTGACAAGTAATGACTCAGGTTTATTTAGAAGCATAGCACTTTGTGTTTATCATAACCATAAGTGTTTGTACTTTCACTTCCACATTACATTTACGTAAGTTGATTGTGATAATGATGATAAGACAATATTAAAGGCAGAACATTGGTTATGTTTCAATCTGCTCTCAATAAATCACAGAAATCTAAAACTCCAGTGGCATTTTGTGTTAATGAACAAACACATTTAAGATTTCCTGAATTTAACTTGTGTTTATCACAAGCTTTTTTTAAATTTTATGACATAAAAGCACATAAAAGTATATGGGCTACAATCTTCACACTTAAGGAAAATTCCACAGTCATTGAGAAAAGATGCAGGTTTAACTAGATGCATCTAGAACATGGGTCACCAACCCTGTTTGTCCAGAGCCACTATATCCTGCATGTTTTAGATGTTTCCCTCTTCTGACACACCTGATTCAAATGATGAGCCTATCATCAAAATCTGCAGAAGCCTGGTACTGACTGTCACGTGTGGTGGAAGAGGACATCTAAAACATGCAGGACAGTAGTCCTCGAGGAGCAGGATTAGTGACCCCTGATCTAGAAGGTTCTCTGGAAATGTATAATCTTTTCACACTGTATTTACATAAGTTGATAGTAATGATGATGATGATGATAAGGCAGAACAGAGGTTGAGTTCCATATTTAATTTTAGAGTTGTTAAATGAGAGAAACCAGAATCTCCAGTGACAATCTGAAGGAATTGGTTTGTGACTTTTTAAGCTGATTTTGATTTACCAGAGCAGTTTTGATTTTAGTAGTTAATAAACATATTTGCCAAATTTTATGACCTACATTACCGCTGAACACACATTACCAAAGGGAAAAATAAGTCACCTATTCAACTCTAAAGACCTAAGGCAGTGGGGAAAATGGAAGGTTTGAATAGATTTTCTTTGCTGACGACTTCAGTGTAATCTTTCCAGGATAACAGATCAACTATCACTACACAAATGTATGTATGAAAATTCCTGTTTGAGCTTTTTCAACTTTATGAGCTAGGCGTTGAAACCAAATATAATCTCTTCTGTTTTCTTTGTGTTAATATTAAGAGTATTGTTATCACTGGATTAAACCACATTATTCACACTGTGCTGCCTAGGACTAACTGAGTTATTTAACTCAGATATATTGTGTAACAAAAGGTCTTCAAAAAAGTTGTGACCACATGTAATTAAATGCAGCAAATCAATAAACTGAGACCAGGCAAAAGTGGAGAAATGTCCCCTCCTACTGGAATTGAAAAATCAGCATGACCATGTCAAACTGCACAACCATGCTTCTAATGAGAGGATCAGCAATTTAATACACAGAGCAGCAATGTTTTTTTTTTTGTTGTTTTGTTTTGAAACCATTTTTGTACTGTTTTTTTTTCTTTTTGCAAATGCAGCAGATATAGATAATAAATTAGGGATCAAAATGTGAATTGAATTGAATGAAATGAATTGCCATTTATTGTCATTGCACATAAAACATAAACATATTTCAGAGCAACAAAATCACATTCCAGTTACAACTGATCAAGATAAACGTTAAAACACAGACAAAACATGGGAAGACAGATATAGTTGTACTGACGAGTCGCAGATATTATTATTATTATCAGTTCAAATTGTCTTATAAAGACAAACGTAAATAAATGGACTGCATTTATATAGTTAATTTCCTACACTTTCATGGTGCAGAAAGCACTTTACAAAGCCTCACATTCATCCATTCACACACAATGCAGTCACAGACCCAGGGTTTGAACCCCCAACCCTTTGATCATGGACATCCCACTCTGCCAACTGACCCAGAGCTCAGCAGTGAAGGTGCTGCTTAAAACAACGGACACTAGAGGGAGACATCTACACTTTAATGGAAACAAAGTTGACTTAAATTCTCTGTTTTCTTACACTTTTTATAATTCTTTGCTCTGTAACATCTCTGGCAACAGTGAAACTCACAGGTTTCACATTAATACAACATACTGTTTACTTGAAAAAGGTAAAACCTATGTGTTTTTTTTTCCAGGCATGAACTTTTCATCAGAACTGCTGATGCCGCCGCAGTTTGAGTGAAATAATCTCTTTGTGGCCGGTGATTTGACTTACAAAACAAATGTATTTGATCGTAGTATGATGTTAATTTAAAATGTGCAATGTGATATCTAAAGGAATGGTAACGTTAAAAACCAGAACTGAAAAATATCATTATCTGAGCTTGTTTTAAATGTAGTTTTATACTGGTAAAAATAAGTTTCAAGGCTAAGTACACTTTTTTTTTTTTTTGCAGGGTATGTACCCTACACCATGCTGGGCTGCAGGATCATATTTCCTGCTCGGTTCTTCTGACCTTTGTATTCAACAGCAGCACATCTCAGAGCAATAACGAACATTAATTTAAAGTGGACCGTTCTCTGGTCAGAATAAGGACAAAAACTGAGACTATGATGGTTCATGACATATTTTTTAACCTTTCTCTATGTGGATGGTATATTTAATATATTGTATTCAGCGCAAATGACTGACACTGAGAAGGAGAAGAACGAGTCATTTTCTGTCACTGAACTCCTTGTAATTTGCTGAGCATGCTGGGATCTGGTTCCACCAGTGCTGAGTGCTGACCTGTCTATGTACCCCAGGATCCATACCACATAACTATTGGCTCATTTCAATGGAGCAAAGCTAAATTTTCCTTCAAACGTCCTTTAATTTTGAGCAAAAAAAAAAAAAAAAAAATGTTTTTTTGTGCTTAGGAAAACATTTGAATGTGGACTGAATTTACCTGTGCACAAGTGTACAGTTTCATGGCTCATAAACAGTTTGTAACACAGTCCACGTGCGCTACATTCGTCTTACCCTGTTTGATTCAGTGGCTGCAGAGAGAAGATAAGTTGAGTCACTTTCTAGGAAGGTGTACACATGTGTGGCGTCTGGTCCTGGTTCTAAAGCAGGTCAGTTCAACAGCTGTAAACACTTTAGATTTTCACATATGGAGCGCATGAAAGGGCTAAATACCATTCTGAATACAAAATGCTGTCCTACTGCTGCTTCTAGTCATGGGGACAGTGTATGCATGTCCTCACTGTACTGCTTATGTTCTATGTTCTGTTCCTGCAGCTCTTGTTAACTGTGTGAGCTAGTTGTAAATATTCCTACTTAGACCTGGGGGGGGGGTCAAATTCATGTTGGTTCAGGGACCACATACAGACCCAATAGGACTTGAAATGGGCCGGATCATTAAAATAATAACATGATAATATATAAATGACAATTAGAGCGGCCCACAAGACCACAGTCAGTCTTCAGTAGGTTCTGTTATAATGCTTAAAAGCAGGTCATGTCCACAAGTACCCTCTTTATTTTCAGATTGTGCCATGGATCATGTACTGAACTTCGCTGACTATTACATGTTCACACCGTACGTCTACCCCGCCTCGTGGCCGGAGGATGAGGCTCTGCGCCAGATCATCAGCCTGTGGGTCTTGACCACCCTGGGAGCAGAAGTGCTTTACCTGGTCTTTGGCGCTCTTAACTTCTATTTGGTTTTCGACCACAAGCTCATGAAACACCCACAGTTTATTGAGGTAGAATGTTTACACCCCACAAGAGTTTGTGATGTATACACCACACTAACTGGTTGATCCCTGCAAAAAAAAAACTGTGAAAGTGTGTATGATTAGTACTGACAAACTCATGCTATAAAGAAGAGATAAAGACATGGCACATTAAATCATATGGCTGGGGTTGTAAATGACCCCACATGATCACTTGAAGGTTAAATACGTATCTTATTCTTATCAAACCACAGAAACAGATGAGAAAAGAAATTCAACTAGGGACCGTTTCCATCTTTTGGATGAGCTTCCCCACCGTGGCTCTTTTCTACTGGGAGGTGATGGGATACAGCAAACTTTATGATGACATCAGTGGATCTTCTCAAGGTGTGAGAATCGTTTCCTTACCTTTACATCCCTAATCAGGAACCTTTCATACTGTCTGTGATATAACGGAACAGGTTGTGGAGTAACTCATGCAGCTTATTGCGGTTTCAGGCTGGTCCTTTGTGTTCCTGAGCGTCGCTGCTTTCTTGTTCTTTACTGACATGTGTATCTACTGGATACACCGCGTCATGCATCATAAGAGCATTTACAAGGTGAGCATCAGTATATTGCAGTGAAGTTTAAGCCATAAAACTTTATATAGTTATGGAAATAATTATTAGACCACCCTTGTTTTCTTCAATTTCTTGTTCATTTTAATGGTTGTTACAACTAAAGGTCCATTTGTTTGGACAAATATAATGAAAACAACAAAAATAGGTCATAATAGTTTAATTTCAGAGCTCATATCTATATATTTAACATGTTTTCTTCATAAAAACCAGTCACTTCCATCAATATTTATATCATTGTACTGACAAAAACAGTGCTTTTCTGTTCGGTCTGTTTTAGTCACATGGTACACATATGAAGTTAGTACCTATATTCTATAACCACTGTTTTTGATGAGTTTTGATGGTCTAATAATTTATTCCATGACTAAGTTCCTGGGAACCTGAGTCAGGTAGATTCTTGTAGATCTATAACACATATTTTTTGGGTCATATTTACTTAATTTAATATAGTTCCTTATTTTATCTAGAAACTTAAATTTAGCATTCGTTCATTGTATTCATAGTGTTTGTATCTAAAAATAACTTTACAGATACATGAACATTTTTGTAATCAAACTGTCAGTAAATTAAGTCAATCAGATATATCTATTAAAATGAGATGAAAATTAAGATGTTTCTTACACTTTCATTTTCTGTTTATAGTCAACTTCATAATTCTGATGAAAATATCTCAAATATAATGCAATTAACCCATAAATACCCAAACAGCCACCGAGGACCGCAACCATCTACTGATATAAACTGTTTAATACCTGTTGATCCATTAATTCTATCAATACATGTAAATAATTGGTGTAA
>JAPSES010000249.1:342495-353876 GCA_029822895.1 Maxillicosta whitleyi
TATTTTTTTTTTTTTTTTTTTTTTAATTATTTCACTTTTGTGTTGTTTTCTTGGGACAATGAGTGGTTTTATCCACCTTTTAAATACTTTCTTCTTCTGTTGTTGTCTGTCATTTTGTTGTTATTAATATAGATTCCACTTATATTATAGTACTCTTTGTATAAAAGAAGTTCTACCAGTATAGCTTAATATAAATAACTGTATATTTTTTACAACCTCTATTAATCTTTTTTATCTCTCAGAATTTTTGATTGTGTTGTCTTTTAATCGGTCATTATTTCTAGGTTTGTTGTTGGTTTGTTGTTCCATAACTAATTTCGTGTTTTGTTTTTTTATTTTGTTTTTGTTTGTCAAAAATAATATCCAAAACTTGGCAGGTTTGTCCAAAAGTATAAAGTCAAGGTACATAAACGTCGAACCTAATGTACAAACCAAAACCACACACTTCCTTAGAGTCCACACGTATTCTCACAAAATTAACTTCTACATCAGGCTAATTTAGTGGGAAATTGCAGCTTTGCAGTATGTTTACGTTGTATACGACAGAAATCCCCTGTCGTAGTCGTAACTACCCCATCCTCTGTGAGCCTCGCCTCCACAGCTGATGATGGCCAGCGTTTGAGCTTTCAGCTAGCTGCCAACGCTACGGAACTTAGCAAGCTACTAGTGCTGTAACGTCGTTATAATGTTTACGAATTGGTAGCTAATCATCAGAAGAATGTGCCATTGTAGATATTAGCAGACGTGTGTTGCGGAATATAAGCTAGCAATGTAAATCTTCCCTTGTACTTTACCGGCGTTGGAGTACTACGCTGAGTTCACTGCTAATCACGTTAGCTAACTTGTGTTTGACAGTGGAAATAGAGAAGTCCAGCTACCCGGGCTAACAGCTAGCATCTCTGTTTGGTTAGCTAGCGATACTTTGTTCAGGCTTCACTGCTTTTGATTGCTTATGATTTTCTTCAAGCTGTATCAACGTAAGTACAGACTAATGGTTATAGGTTATTATCACAACCCTTATATAGTTCAAGGACTTGAGAAATATGACTTCAGAGAGATAGTTTTTCCCCTTTTAATTGCTAGCGTTACAGTATGGGTGGGTGGCTAGCCTGCTATCGGCTAACTAAAACACTTGTTTGACAACATTAGAAGATTGGTTTGGGAATTTAGGAAATGACGAGTTTATTGTGACTACAATGTGCATTTCTGGTTTCTTCTTACGAGAAAACTTGCTTGTAGATAAGGACTGCTAGCGACTTTTCCCACAGTACACAGACAACCTAACTAAAAGCCACATTTCTTTTTCTTTTAAATGCTTACTATTTTTATTTTTTGATCCGATGACTTTTCCATCCACGGGGTGTGACTCATAAGCTTCTGTTATCTTTTGTAGCTCATCTGTCTATTAGTAAAATGTACAGCTATGAACAGACTTGGCTTATGGGCAGAGTTTTACTTTTTCTATTCTATGTCGTTTCAGCCCTGGATCAGAGCTGGACCTGAACCTGATGACACTGATAATGTTCTGGTGTTCACCCAATGCATCTTATGACCACTCCTGGTCCAGTTAAACAGCCGTACAATATTACCCTGAATCAAGACCACATCTCTGCGTGACAACAGTATGAGTATTTACGCTGACCCCACCCAGTCAACTGGGACAAGAATCCCTCCAAACCAAGCTCTCCATATGATATGATAGTAGCTGCCTGGATCACTTTCTGTGCCTGCAGAAGCCTTGCACAGGTTCTGCTCTTCCTTTCCTCCTCAAACTCCTTCCCTCACATTTGGGAGACCCTTTCCACCGTGGTCTCCAGCACTGGAACCATGGGAAACAGCTGTGTGTGCCGGGAGGACAGTGATTTGGAGGACCACCACCATGGGTCAACTAGAGCGACCCGAGGACAAACTAGGCGGGTGGATCATGGTACAAGCATAGGTGTTGATGCTGGAGAACCTCGCAGTAGTCGGCCCAGGGACCCAGTAAGACCTCCACGCAGAGGGCGAGGGCCACACGAGCCCAGAAGGAAGAAGCAAAATGTTGATGGCCTGGTGCTGGACACGTTGGCTGTCATAAGGACACTTGTAGACAAGTAAGTGGAACATATAATTTAAGGGAGAAGACTGGAGGAAAAAGAAATCTGTTAAGTTTCTACATATTCTGTATTGTGTGAATTATAATTGTAGTCTAATCTTGCCTTAATTTATGTACATTATTATCAAACATTGTGTCAGAGGAACAACATTTCTTAATTCTGAGCCATTGACGTATGGAAAAGTCGTAAGGCAAAGAATAAGAAGGAAAGAACAACACATCAAGTTTTGTGACAATTTGAATGTTTTTCTTTAAATCTGACCCGTTGTCAGTGCTGAAGAGCGCAGGTCAACCACAGATCTGACAACTTCAAAATAGGGTCAGATGTTCGCGTCCATCAAATCTGAAACTCGGATTCGTAAAAACATTTCTTTCAGTGGAAGCTTAAAATAAGATTTGCTGTCAAAAAACTGCATGTGGGACATTGACATTGATGTAGTGGCTACAAAGTAAAGCTGAATCTTTGGGATGACAAAGTGTTGCAACACATTTTGGAACATGTAGTAACAGATATGTCTCTGTCTGTCTGTCTGTATCCACACATATAATGACAATTGTTGAAAAAATGTACCAGTAATATAGATGCGTTTAACATCTTATTGCTTAAAGTGGTACAACTTTTGAAATAACAGTATATTTATGTAATAAGTTAAAGAATTTGACTACAACATATTGCAAATATTAGTTTATTAGAACAGGTAGCATGACTTAAAATAATTGCTGTGTTTCTTTTTGAGGAAATCAGAAAGATCAAGTAAGATTAAATTATATCTGGAAATATGAAAGCAGATTTCAGCCATGGTCATGCCTTGACAAGAAAACTGTCATAGCAGCATCATCAATAATAATTACTGAAATAAATCCATCTGAATATATTCTTACCTTTACCCTCTGGCATAACATTAACCATGAGAGAAAACACAAATGCTGGGCATGAGTTTTTTTTTTATGTTATTGCAGATGTATAGATCTGAAAAGCACTGTATAAATTTGTGCCTAGCCAGCAAGTAAAGGTATAGAGAGCAGATAACAGAATTGATTCATTGCTGAAATGTTTTGGATTATACAGAAATGCCTTTGAAACTGGTTGTTTTCTCCTTCTGATCAGGTTCTGTGTTTTTTTTTTTTTTTCTTTTCAGTGACCAAGAGCCCCCTTACTCCATGATAACTTTACACGAGATGGCAGAGACAGGTAAGACACCATTTAATACACAGTCACACACCAAGTACACAGAGAGCAGACATGAAATAAAATCATTTTTTGGCAATGTAATGGCATTTTTTGTTTTGTTTTTGAAAAAGCTGGAATAGACTGTACTAAGAAGTGTGGTAGAAGTGATATAAATGCACGTGTAAGTAGTTTGAGAAAAGGTTGTGGTGGTGGTTGTACATGCCAAAATAAAAGCCTGTCTGTACTCATAATTTGACAGATGTGATGTCTCAACTCGCAGGGTGTGTTTAGTCACGCGTAACTTCAAAGCAGTACAGTCAAAGATTACAGAAACGAAAATATACAGTGGAATGTTATGTCAGTGTTGTAATATTATTCATCATTTCTACTGATGGGTAAAAAGTTCCAGTGGTTAGATGCTTTTTGAAACCCCCATCAGGGCGTGCCAATAAATTGTTGTAAGATAAATTCTGAAACTATGATATTATGGTGATATTGAATTAATTTTGTTGGTTTGACACATAATTGCTTCTAATTTCACCCCTTTTATGTTATATTTAGTGTTCTTAGACATCAATAATACAGATATGTAGTGTTTGAAAGCAGTTCTGATGTGACTCTAAATGCCACCCAAAAGTATTCGCACCCAAAAGTATTCGCATCCAGTTTGATTGAGGTATGAAAGATGCCTTTGATATCCAAATGGAGAAATCTTCACTGAACAGAGGAGAGTGCCTACACCACCTGTGTGCTGCCTCAGCGTTTCTCTACAGGCCCATTCTGGGGAGTCAGGGCACAACTTACACTGCAGACATCATGTGTTCTCAGCTGCTTACATTGCTATACTGATCATGTGAATAGCGTTTAACAGTGCTGTGCGCATCAGTACCGGTTTAATAGTAGTATTGCATGTTAAGCCATTTCTACACCAGTGGGGTTTTTTTTATACTTTATATTTCCAGATGAATATTATTGCAAGCTGGTTCAAAACTGTCAGACACAATATTGCTGCTGTATTAATTACGCTCAGCAGCAACTGACAAATGTGCCTTTCAAGTCGGATCTGTGTTTATATCTGTGTGACTTGATGGATCTGGGTTTTTTTTCTTAATATTGAAGCAAACGCAGTATTTTTGCCTGTGTTTCTGTGTGAATGACAACTATAACTCACCGGCAGGTACATTAATCTTGATGACACTTGATACACATTTTGACCAAAACTCATTTATTTACAAGGCAACGTTGTGAAACAGGAAGAACACTGGAGCATGTTTTGGAAAACTCATTAAGACCTGTCAATGTGTCAGATACACCACATTTCCTGTCTGGATTTCTATGATAAAGGTCGATGGGTGTTTGAAGTGTTGGCAGGCTGATCCTCGGGGCTCAGCTTTGCCGTGTCCTTCAGTGAACAATTCAATGAACAGACATCTTTCACTCACATTATGTCTCTACAGTCTAACACTGTAATGTGTCCTTGTGGAAATGTGTTCAGACAGCATACTTGAAATGTGCTTGTTTTTTTTTTTTTACTTTATAAATGGACCATTGGTCAAAAAGAGGTTTTTGTCTGCTGGATTTTTCACTCCTAATGGATATATTTTTCATTATGCATGTGAGGAAGGTGTATGAGTGTGTGTGTGTGTGTATGTGTGTGTGTGTGTGTGTGTGTGTGTGTTTACGTGATGGCCTTTGTGTTTGTGCGTTTGGGCCTTATGTCATGCTAATATGGTGTTTGATTTTCACATTGCATGGTGTTGTGTAGCGTGACAACTGCCAAGTTGGATATTAACTTGCCAATATGAACCCTGAAGACAGCCAAGCAGAGAGTCAGACAGCTAGTCAACTTTCTGTTTCCCATGTGCCACACTGCTACATTATTCATGAGCCGGTTGGCTGGAGCTTTTAGAAGTGATAGTGTTAAGAGAGTGAGAATGTTACTGAGTCATCTAATGGACCTGAAACGGATGCTTTTCCCTGAAAGCTGAAGATGATACTCATAATCTGGGTCTGACAGTTATTTCAGCATAATTTGGTAATCTAAGGCAGTGATTTAAGTATGTGTAAGCATACAGAGGGGTCCACACATACAAATAATTGTGCTGTTTTTGTCCTGATATTCCCCCCTTCCTGACCAAGGACTGCAAACGGCCGATTATTTTAAACCCTATAAGATTATCCTGTGGTCTTAGGTACGTTAAGAGTGAATTTGTCCCAGTAATCGGCTCTGAAACAGGTCAGGCCAACAATTGTGAATATTAAACTTTATTAAACTCAATATTTACGACCAAAAATCTTCGTGTGGGGGGGAAAGCCAGCAACTCTCGAGTTATGACTATGAATTATGACGTGAAACTGAATGTATCCACTCAAGAAGTGAGCTGACTGAGGAGAAAGCAACCAGGTGGGGAAAAAAAACAAAAGAAAAAACAACTGTATGAGCATAAAGTTTAGTGGACCGCAGAAATGGACGACCAACTCAAAGAGCGATGGAAAATCTGAGAATGTCTCCACCAAGTCCTACCGCAACTGAAATGACATGTTAGACTACTTGTTGTGTTTTCCTGTTGTTGCTATGTTTCTTCTTTATTTTTGTAAAATCATATTTGATCACACAAGATTTCTGGCTTGTACGACTAGATTCCAGATCAGTGGTGGAACAGAATCATTATGTGTGTCCTGTGCTCAGATTATCGGAGCACAACACACACAGTATGATCAAAACTGTTCAATGCCTGATTTTTTTTTTTTAATCTTCATGTGTAGGGTCTGAAACAGATAAAAATATCTTCAGATTTAGAAAATCCTTATATGTATGTACCCCACTTAAGCTACTTGTGCGTCATCATTATACTGACAGAATGTACTGAGAGCAGTTTCTTGTATGTTTAATGGATCACAGTGATGGACAAATCTATCAGCTGAGAAATCTGTATCATCCAGTATTCACATTAACCAGTGGCTGTTGTTTATTTGTTGTGTTATATTAAATGGTGGAGTTTCATAAATGGGCTTGATTGGATTTGTGCGTACACAATGCTGGAGTGATGAAACACAATTATCTATATATAGTCCTCAGCATATCTGTTTCATCATCATAGTGTGTCCAGAGTCTTAGTGGAAAGCCGTTCTATGTTTTTTCACCAAACCTCCTACAATTTCAGTTATGTGTTGGGGTGGTGCCTTTTTGATATTTGCTTTTATTTTCCAAGACGTCGTCATTTATTTGCTGTAGTAGAATTATAGAACTATTACATTTTTAAGATGCTCAACTACTCTAATACACACAGACACAACACAATGAATCTAAGCCAATGCCACTTTTAGATTTTGTGGGGGCTATCATTCCTGCCAGTTTTATCTCAAATTAAGTCGTTCTCCTCCCTCAGATGATGGATGGTTGGAGGTGGTCCAGTCTCTCATTCGAGTGATCCCATTAGACGATCCTCTTGGCCCTGCAGTGATAACTCTTCTCCTTGATGAGTGTCCTCTCCCCACCAAGGTAAGTGTCTTTGTGTGTGTGTGTTGGAGGTTTAATATTGATTTTCAGTAATTAATTTAAGCCTACAAAGACCTAGATAAACTATTGTAATCTGCTTAACTCCAAAAGGTCTGTGCACCAGCCTGAGAGAAGCTTGAAGTGAAACAGATTTAATCTCAAAAACTGACTCATCAGATTCTTTCCTGTGATTGTTACTGCAGCTTTAATTGTGATCAGGGTTTTTGCAGAATAATAAAATCCAAACAATTATCTGTTTTTCTATTGTTTTGATATTTCACCCCCTTACTCCCTCCCACAATTTTTTTCTCACATTAGACAAATAAATCAAGTTGGGCCCCCCTGTTGCCTGTCCAGAGTAATCTGAGGACAGAGTACATACCATGACACTCAGAGCAGTTTGATTTCAATTGAATAGAGTTTTTACATTCAAAAATATATAAATATATAGAACCTGGACCACAAAAACACAAATATCAAGGTGGAATTGATCACTCTTAACCTAATGATGACAACCTCACTATGTCTAATATATCTGACATGTTCTGTGTTGCTCACCTTTTAATTCTTGTAATTACCTCCGTCTTTGTGCAATAGTGTTTGTGTGTGTTAACTTTATATCTTATGCCATTTTGCAACATCTTTCAACACAATCACACAGAGGTTTGGTAATGTTATGACTTAATAGTATTCATGTTTCAACCTCCTCAGCTTTCACAACTGTGTAGACGCTTGTTTATTTGCTGGTTCATCTTCTCTCTCCAGGACGCTCTCCAGAAACTCTCTGACATGTTGAGTCTGAGTTCTGCTGTAGCACGACAAGACGCTTTAAATCCAGCTAAACATCGAAACACCACAGCTGTCCTAGGATGCCTTGCAGAGAAATTAGCAGGTACGGTCCCCTTTCACACAATGAATTACATGTTTGAGCCCAGTCCCTGTAAAACAACCAGCTCTCTAGCAGTGTATGTTACTGCTGGTTGGCAATAGGCAGTGTCAGAAGCACAAAGATTTTGTGTTATTTAACTACTAAAGACATTGACTTTGATCCGATGTTTCCCACTAATTGGAAATTGTACTGTTCTAACTCTACTGTCATGACTTTGCATTTGTCTCATTCATTAGCTACAATTGCATGGAGAATATTTTTTTCACCTCATCTGAAATTATTATGATTAGAGCTTCTGACTTAACTGTTTTACATGAATTCTAATTAAGGGCATTTTAGAAGACGTCTGTGTACATACCCCAGAGAATTCACTCAGACTAGACCTGTTTTGGACATTCACAAAGTTATTCTACTCCTGTGAAGAGCCTAATCTAAAGTCTACAACTGTTTATGCCTTATCTACATAAAAAAAGCATTCATGATTATTTATGCACCTAAGTGAACAACTTGTTTGGTGTTAAAAATGTTTAATCTTGTAAAATAGCTTTAGGTGAGGCAGCCACAGAGATTGTTTGAGTCTCTTCTGGAAATCCATTTTGTAACTTAATGTCGACCGCACACAGGGAAAAACAAGCATAGAAACAATATTTTTATTCTAACTGTAGAGAAATAATCTGATTAAATGTTAACTTGGTTATTAGGTGTCTGATATTTTAATACTGAATGGATTATTAAAGATTTACAGCATCCCTCTTAATCCAGAGATTCTGTCTGATTGTTCAAGGCCAGTCTTGTCCAGTGGGGATAGTTATTCAATTCAATTCAATTTTATTTGTAGAGTCCTGTATTGTAACTCAGCTGCCTCACAGGGCTTTAGAGAGTTAGTTGGATATGAAAATAAACAACGGTGAAAGGAAGCAAATGGTTATATTAGGCATTTTAATCTGACCCCAAGTAGAATATTAAGCCATGTAAAGCAGCTGAGAGTGTTTAGCTTCATAAACTGTTGTTTTTTACTGGAATTATATCTCAATTTTTTTCTCTTTTTAAGGACCTGCCAGTATTGGCCTGTTGAGCCCAGGAACCCTTGAATACCTTCTAGAGAGCCTGGTGAGCAGTAATAGCACATTTCTGATCAGTTTTGTGAAAGAATGTTGATTAACAGATAGTGCTTTAGATGAGTGATATAGGATATTGTTGGAGAGATTACTTTTCTGTAGGTACGTTTTGTTTTTTTTCAAGTGTACAGGCACATTTTCATACATAAATGTTGTTTCTTTCAGCCTCTTTTAAATCCTAATAAAGGGGAGAGTCTCGAAAATATTTGGCAGCTAAATAAAATGAAAAATTGTACAAAATGATGAATGTTTCTTTTCTTTCAGAGTTCTGAGGCCCACCCCACTGTCATGCTGTTTGCACTCATTGCCTTGGAGAAGTTCTCCCAGACCAGTAGGTTCCCCGTCACCGTCATCCTAAACTATCTGTGTGTCTGTTATCTGTTCATCCTATAGTATCACTGGAAGAGCTACACAGTTCCCACTGCCTCAAACTCAAAACATTATAAAGTACAACTCACACCCAGGACACTCTCTGTTCGAACTTTTGCTATCAGGCAGATGATTCGGAACAATAAAGACAAGGACAAAGAGATTTAAGAACAGTTTTTACCCAATAGCAGTCGCCACACTCGATACAGAAAAAAAAAACATCTGATTTGCGATAGGTTTTAAAGGCATCAGTGCAGTAACAGAGTTGTATGAGTGATGGATTTGGTTTTTTTTTTACCTATTTATTTTGCTGCTTTAATTTCTATGTTCATAATGGGTTTTATATATTATGTACAGATTGGATGGAACTATAAAATTTTGTTGTACCTGTTACAGTGACAATAATTCTATTCCGTTCTGTTCTGTGTAATGCTATGGGGTCCTACCTCTTCCTTTGGTTTGGTTTGTTCAAACTGTTTTTTGTTTTTTTGTTTAATGTTTTCATATGTTGCTGATTCCTTGTTTTCTTTCCTGGCTCCAGGTGAGAACAAGTTGACAGTGTCAGAGTCTTGTATCAGCAATCGACTAGCTGTCCTAGAGTCGTGGGCAGAGCAACCCGACTACCTGAAGAGGCAGGTCGGATTCTGTTCACAGTGGAGCCTTGACAACCTGTGTGAGTGCACGCATATAAAGTATTGTAGACACGATCGTTTCCTTTATGGTCGAGCCACAAGAATTTCCTTTATTTTGGGTGTTTCTGATAAAAAATATGATAACGATGCTTCTGGTGTGGTTTTGTCCAGTCCTAAAGGAGGGCCGTCAGTTCACGTACGAGAAGGTCAATCTCACCAATATCAACGCCATGCTCAACAGCAACGATGTCAGCGAGTACCTCAAGATTTCACCAACTGGACTGGAGGTTCGTCTATATGATCAGTTACACTCTGTTGAATTCATACTGTACAGATGCTTAAAATGTGAAAAACAAGAAGGCAATTAGCAAGGCGTTAGACCTCCACATGACTCAGGAACCACTTCAGTCTGCTGCCACATTGAGTCTTCATCTCCATCTACATCAGAACATCTTAGTTTTAGCAAATTTGCAGTGATGGTGCTTCAGTGACACATCACATCACTACCTGATTAAACCACTAGACAATGAAATTATCACAGATTGTACAAACAGTTTTCCTATTGTGATTATAATCAATAATAGCATAATATAATATAATAGATGTAATTCCGTTTCAGTTCATTTTGAATTATCACTGAATAGTTTTAGCTCAATGAAACATGGAAGGATTTGAAGTCAATTTTTGGGACCCAAAATATTTCAGATAGACTCAGAGTTTTGAAACTAAAATGTGAAAGTATCAACATTTTTTTGGGATCGTCTTCAAACAAAACTGTATTATGAAAGACGCAGTCTGAACTACGGAAGGATGGAACACCGTTTTTAGACAAGATATTCCCTCATTTTCCTCATTTTAATACTAATGGTGTTGGGTTTATATCTGGTGACTCTGAAAGCTGTAGCGTATGATTGACATGCATTTCATAATTCAGTGAGTCATGCCCTGTGGATGAGGATAATTGGCGTCTTCAGGGAGAAAACTCTCATCAAGTCCTTATTTTAATTCGCCAACTGTACATATGCGCTGTAGCAGCTCCCCTCATTTAATAAAATTGCTTTTCCTTCTATTACATTGAAATGTCAAATATACATGTGAAAATGTACGAGTTCAGCAAAAACGTTCCTCTTTTTGTTTCCTCGCAAGGCACGATGTGATGCCTCATCCTTCGAGAGCGTTCGCTGTACATTCTGTGTGGACTCAGGCGTCTGGTACTATGAGGTAACAGTCATCACATCAGGAGTCATGCAAATCGGATGGGCCACCAAGGACAGCAAGTTCCTCAACCATGTACGGGCCTCTGCCATTTTTTCATGCTTTCGTTCTCTTCATTGTGGTACACTGACATGACTCACATTTTGTGTGGGAATGTTTGGTTACAGGAGGGCTATGGAATAGGAGATGATGAATATTCGTGTGCGTACGATGGCTGCAGGCAGCTCATCTGGTACAACGCTCGCAGTAAACCTCACTCTCACCCCTGTTGGAAAGAAGGTATGGGCGTATGTTTGTTTATCAGACGTCTTCTGTTAGAAATATTTTTATTTCCCCTACCTCCATGAAGGAGGCAAGGGGTATTGTTTTTGGTTCAGTGTGTTTATTTGTTTG
>JAPSES010000249.1:353976-367029 GCA_029822895.1 Maxillicosta whitleyi
AGAAATATTTTTATTTCCCCTACCTCCATGAAGGAGGCAAGGGGTATTGTTTTTGGTTCAGTGTGTTTATTTGTTTGTAAACACTCTAGCAGCAAAACAATTGGTTGAATTTGTACCAAATTGGGTTTATATATTGCCAGTGACCCAGAATAGATGTCATTAAATTTGGGGGAAAATAGGTCAAAGTTTCAATTTTTTTAGGATTTTTAAAAAATCTTTTTTTCTTCTCCCATTTACTTATAACAGGCGAAATTTCACATCTATAAAAACGTCAAATTAGTTTTAATTTACTTTAAACTTGGCACATATATAGAGGCAATTGATATGCTGACATCAGCACACGCATAGACATAATGTCATTAACTGGATCGATGCCAAAATAAGCTACAGTCTGTGTAAGGAGCAGAGTTTGTTGTGCTTGTGCTTCAGGCTTTGTGACTTTACACATATGCTGCTGTTATTGCCAGTATTCAGACTCAAATGTCACCCCTATGTGGTGGAATAACAGGAATAACTGCTTTTCATATGTATTTTCTGTTTAGGAGATGCCATTGGTTTTCTGCTTGACCTCAGCAAGAAGCAGATGATCTTCTATTTGAATGGACATCAGCTTCCACCTGAAAAACAGGTGTTCTCATCAGCAACGTAAGTACACACACACACACACACACACACTTATACCACCAACACTTTTCATATTGTTCTGTTTTGTTCTATATTGTCAACCTTTCACTTGCTCATCATGCTGCATTTTCCCTCCATCCTCCCTTTTGTCTCTCCTCTTTCCCCTTGGCATCCAATCTTCTCTGAACTAATCTCATTTCCTTGCTTAATCATGTTATCTGACAGGTCTGGTTTCTTTGCGGCAGCCAGCTTTATGTCATACCAACAGTGTGAGTTTAACTTTGGGGCCAAGCCTTTCCGCCACCCACCTTCAGTCAAGTTCAGCACCTTCAATGACTTTGCGTCACTTCTACCCAGTGAAAAGATCATCCTACCCAGGTAAGAGAGGAAATTATTTGGCTCCATAAACTTTGTGAAAGCAGTACCAGTATATTTGTTATTCACTCACTTGGGAGGTTCAAGGTTTTTCAGTGTAGTGACAAAGTTTAATATCATAGTCAAACCCAACTATGGCAATAATTAAACTTTTGTTTGCTCAGTGATGTCAATAGCCCCTAAAACAAATACCGTTCTTTAGAACATTCAAGTGATGGCATTATTTTGTTGCTGATACAGTTTATTTTTCCACAAATTCATTTCTTAACATTTGACACTTTGTCTCAGCTGTAAATCAAGTATATTAATTATAATTATTAGAATGGAGGTTACTGATGAAGCAGAGATACCAGAGGTTTTGTAGAGGTTGCTTAATTTGAAATCTTGATGTAATTTGGGGGATTTAGTGGGATTTAAATGCAGAAATCGGAACAGTTGCTAAAGATAAATTAAAGATAAATTACTGTCATTTTCTACATTTAAGGGTGGATAAGAGTTAATGACCTCTTGAGTCTAGAATGAACAGCCTTCTGGCACTGCATCTATTGAAGGGATTTCACATTCCTAACAGCCACTGTAGGGAACGTGAGGAGGGTATTCAGCTGGCAGCAGTAGAGATATGACTAAATATAATTGAACTTTTAAGTGTTTGGGTTGTAGTGATGCAGCACAGACTAAAACATGTCATAGAAAACATACCGTACATATTTAGAAGCACTATTTCTTCTTACTGTGTGTGTACTTTGGCTTCTCAGACACCGGCGTCTAGCCTTACTGAAGCAGGTTAGCATCCGAGACAACTGCTGCACGCTGTGTTGTGATGTCATGGCCGACACAGAGCTGCGGCCCTGTGGACACGGGTAAGTATAAACCAGACCAGACTCTCACAATGATCAGATTCATGATATTTGGGTGGAACATGGAAGAGCTTTGCAGTCAACTGGGTGATGTGGCCAAAATATTCCATATAGTTCTATGTCATTTTATGTCGTTGTTATTGATACATTGTATGTCACAATAGGATATTTGCTTTTCAAATTGATCTATGAAATTGTTCAAAACAACCATAGTATATTTGTATTTGATGACTATCCTTTTTTATTTAGAGCTCCCATTCAGACAAAAACCTTGCCTTACATGAGGTCACATGAGTTTCATGAAATAGCTGCAAGCAACATTAATGTCAAGAAACGTGATCAAATGAAACAACCTGTTAATTGTTGTAAATTCTAAGATTATGATATCAAAACATACAAAAGTAAAGAAAAGTGACTTTTTCAGAAAAGCTATGAGCAACTGAACATAACCTAGTGTTTCCATCCACTGTCATTGATCCAATTCCATGGGTTTTAGTAGTGATTCAAGGTTGTAGAAGATGTTTCCATGGTAACTATGGAGTCTCTGAACGTCCAAATGGGTCATATGAAGACCATAAAAATATCACAAACTGCATTTTACACTAATTATTTACACACATTGATGATCGGATCAAGAGGGATTAAACAGTTTATATCAGTGGATGGTTTTGGTCGGTGATGGATGTTTGGGTCTTTTAAGGATTAACATTCAAGTCAAAATAAACCGCATCACCCAAACTCTACCAGTGGATACATCTCTACTATCACATATAGTATATACTGTCACATCACCCAACCCTATTGTCAAAGAAATGAAATATCTGTTTTGTATTTATTGTTGTGAGGTAATAAAACCTTCCTCTTCTTTCCCAGTGGTATTTGTATGGAGTGTGCCTTACAGTTAGAGACGTGCCCCTTGTGCCGCCAGGACATCCAGACCCGTGTCAGACTCATTGCACACGTCTCCTGACACAGTTCCTGCCCTACATCCAAGCAGGAGAGACACAAAAGTCCTACAGCTTCCTCCTCCTCCTCCTCCTCTAATCCCCTCTTGCCCAGCAGGGCTGTGAGGACGGTGCCACAACGTTGCGATGACGCTGGAACTGTGAGTTCTGGTCAGAGGAGGTGACGATGGAGAGTTGAGAAGAACGACAGGAGATAAGAGGAGAGGGGACCCGAACCACCCATGGATCTCCAGAGGCTTTTTCTCATTTGCCTAACACCTCCTCTTTTATATCCTTCTGACAACTCACTGCAGAGGCTGGGCCGTTAATCGTCTGCCTTCTATGAACAGTGTGTTTTTCAGACAAAAAGAGCAGAAGTGAAAATCAAACATGTCGCTGTCGTTACAGACACAACCAACTTATAATCTACAGTCCCCGATGTAGAACTATCAGACATCAGAGGATCCCACTGCGCTTTCAATCAGGAGGCTACTACTCTTTGATTCCATCACAGTCATGCGCACGTCTGCTGAAAAGGGCTGAGTAGCAAAACGAAATAAAAAGCCAGTAGTACAGTATTATTAAACCCAAGGTACAGATAAATTTGAAATATATCCAACTTTCACATTTTCTGGGTGTAGATAAGCAGTTTCATGGTGTTTTTGAGGTAGCTTTTCCATTCACATTTCTAAATGTTGTATCAACACCTATTTGGTCAGTGTAGGCGTCGGCACTGATGGGTCGTCCCCAGGTAGGGTGTCATCAGAGCGAGACACCTGTTCATAGGAGTTTACTCTTGGTCTCAGGCCACTAAAAGGTGACGGAAAGCTGGAAAAATTGTGGGAATATTTCTCCATAATAGTTTTTATGATCCTGTTTACAAAAGTAAATGTTTAAGAAATTATATCACAAGCAAGAATATAAACGACAGGTCTTGTTTTACAAACAGTTAAAAAAATGAAATACTTGAATCAATTTAAAAACTTTATGAACTGATTTTCAGTAAGGCCGACTGTTCTGTTTGTTGTGCTTTATTGTCTTTGTTCAGATGTTGGTCTTTTCCTCAGTCTCAGCTATGTTCAGAACAATCACAGTTAATAAATAAATAAATACACAGGGAGTCAGTTTTACAGAAAGCTTGGGTCTAAAAGAAACCACACATTTTCTCGGTTGTTTGAACATCAGCAAAATCTACAACTGAATTTCCAGCACCTTTTAGAATTGATCTAATATTGCTTGATTGATGATACCAAATTAGAAAACACTGTAGTGTGGCTTTGACCACAGTCTGAGTCAGAGCACAGTGAATAAAAGTATGTTTTAAGGGTTATTTTTGATGGAAAAAGTCCCTTCTTCTGTATTAAGCTGGCCTCTTTGAATCCACGAGATGTGATTTTAATTTTTATTATAAATTATGGTGAATAATTTCATGGAAAGTACAACAGGTTATGTTGTTTGGCAGTGATGTTCAGGTGAGTAGTTGAAATCAAGTGTGATGAATGTTCAAGTGAATCGTGTGTTTCTGGATCTAATTGAGATACGTGCTATAAATTAGCAAAGAAACCACCCTCAGCACAGTGACGAGAGTGTTCTCAGTGGTTTATTTACATTTAAAGAATTTGTCTCGACTACAATTTACCAAATTGTTAGTATAGCTTCCAGATTTCCAGTAAAGTGGGACCAAATCAGCCGGACTAATGTGTGGGTTCCCTCTCTATACTCTATATAACAATATTGCACATCTCTGCTCTCATTTTGTCATTGATCCAAATGTGTTACTCTGTCGTCATAACAACCATGACATTGTTCCTCTGTCCGTCATCTACTTGAAGCGTCTCTGGGTTTGTCAAATTCTGTCTATGTTGTGGAAACAGGTGACAAAATGAACACGAGAGAGACTGTAATTGGAGACACAATCTATTTGTCCAACTTTTGAGAATCAAGTGTTTCAGATTATAACACTGAATAATTAATGATTTGTTTTGGTCCGATTGTCTGACAGCAATCCTAAAGAGTTTCTACTTCTCCAAATTGCATGAACTGGATCTGTAAAATCATTCAGACTATACTGGATTGATTTGTGAAGATAATGTGCATCTTTCAGTATGATAAAAGACTGACGTGGTCACTGTTTGCTATCTTGTATTTCCTGGAGCACCTTAAACGTATAGGTGAGATAAGTTACAAAAGTATCTCTGTGGCTGGAGATGAAGTTCAGGATTGTAAAGAAAGAGTTGTGAGCTGTATTTAAAACATCTATAAAGGAATTTTGCCCCAGAGTTCCCAAAGATGTGATTTATTGATCAATTGTTGTTTCCTGGATTGTGATATTTGTAATAAATGTACAATATGTTCATGTGATATTTTTTCTGTGTCTGCTGCTTATTTATGTCTTGAGAAATTTCATCTTGTGTACAGTTGCGGGAAAAAATATTAGACCATCAAAAGTCGGCAAAAACAAATGTTATGCGATCGAGTCCTAACTGGTGTGTGTGTCATGTGACTAAAACAGACAGAAAAGAAAACATGGAATGAATAAAAGCGCTGTTTTTGTCGGTACAATGACAGATATTGATGGAAGAACTGAAGTAATTTTTGGTTTTTATCAAGAAAATGTGTAAAATGGATAGATATCAGCTCTGAAATTAAACTATTATGAGCTATTTTTATTATATTTGTCCAAACAAATATACCTGTCGTTGGACCAGGCATTAAAATCAACACAAAATTGAAGAAAACAAGGGTGGTCTAATAGTTTTTTTCTGCGACTATTTTTTTATCCTAACAGAAGCTGGGACTGATCCAATTTTTTAAAAAAAAATTAAAGTTAATGCATTTTGTGAAAAACTAAGTCAATAAATCTAGTTGATGTATATACTGATCAGCCATAACATTCTGATCCCTGACAGGATAAGAGTTAATATATCATAATAATGGTTCCTTTCACTGAGTCTAATACATTAAGCGGCAACTGAGCATTAGTCGATGAGGCTCCATTGGAAGCAGCTAAATTATTAACATAAGGAACTGAGTGAATTTAGTGTAATAGTGATGACAGGGTCAGAGCACCTGCACAACTGCAGATCTTTTTGGGTGTTCCTGGTCTGTAGTGGGTAGTGCCGGGAACTCATGACAGCTGATCATCAGTGGGAGGTGTTGGGCAAATAATCTAATTCATGGAGGTCCACCTGCCTGTTCCCAGGACTTCAGGGATCTGCTGCTAATGTCTTGGTCCAGATACCGCAGCATACCTGTAGAGGACTGGTGGGGTCTAGACCTTGGGTCACAGCTGTTTTTGAGGAGAAAGAGGAACCTATACAATATTAGACAGGTGGTAATGTTCTGCTCCCACAGATGCTGGATTGGTTGAGACCCGATTTTTCTTTAGATACAATTGGTAGAAACTAACCACTTTACATTGGGAATGAGCAACAAGATCTCAGATTAGTCATCATTACATTACATTTACCAGACGCTTTTATCCAATAGAGGACATAAACATAGCATAACATCACAATTTCTCCCTTGTCAGTGTTACTCAGATCCCAACTCTTGAACACATCAACTTGGAGGGTTAAATGTTCACTTACTGACAAATATTATTTCATCTACTGACAGGTGCCACTGGAAGGAGATATAATGTCAGTGGTCATAATGCTATGGCTGATCCTTTTACTATATTGTGTCCAATATTGTCAAAAGCTCCTAAACTATGGAATGACCTGCCTCTTCATATCAGACAGGCCTCTTCTCTGTCTGTCTTTAAGTCCCTTCTTAAAACACATTTTTTTCTCCCTGGCTTTTGAAACCATGTGAGATGATATTGGTTTTATTGATTCTTATTCTTCATTTGTTGTTGTTTTTAATTGTACAGATCTCATTGCTTTTATCTGTTCTTTGATTTTACTCTGTTTTTTATTTATTTATTTTCCTGTACAGCACTTTGGTCCACTGTGGTTGTTTTAAAGTGCTTTATAAATAAAGTTAGAATGGATTCGATTGGATTGGACAACTAGGAACCAATAATTCACTACTGTTTCTATCGGACGATTCTTCAGACGCACAAATGTTCGCTGTTGCCTTGGTAACGACATTACGTTCGCTAATTGTTGTCCACGTTTAAGACTAATTCAACAGCATGGACGTCCAGGAACGAAGTAAGGAAATCTGCACTGTTTTATAAGTATATCTGTGACGCGTAGAAAGATTCCGAAAGACATTTAATAAATATTTACAGTTCCGTATCATTGACAGTGGTTTAGCTAATGCTAACTAGCATAAGGTTGTCGCTTACTATGCTAACTAACGCTAATAAAATCGTATGGGCAGTTTATCTGGTGCTTGGTTTTAGTTTTATTATCAGGTTAGCTTATAATATACGTCACTAAAATATTGTTACTAAATTATTTCACCTCTTTTCAGGTAAAACCTCACAAGGTGTATGGAATTGTGGAAGTAACATCGAAATGGTCGACTTGGACGAGGAAAACTTTGCAATTTCCAGGTGTATTTTTGTGCCATTTGGTTTTGAGTTGTTTTTCTGTTTGTTTGTTTTTTAGAAAGAGTCTCAAAATTATAATAGAATAGAGCAAATATAAGTGAAGTCTCAAACTTTCATATTTGTTTTCAATCAACCTAAACCCAGACACCTGTGCTTTCAGGCCATTTTTCAGATCATATATCAGAATAAACACTCACTATAGTCTATATTAACACATGACAACGGTTATTTCTGTAAATTTTTATAACTAGCACATTAGAATATTAGCATATCACAGCAGCAGGTGCACCATTTGGAGTCGCAAGTTCACTGACTTCAGCAGTTAGGGCCTTTTTGTAATTAATTTTCTTATGTTGTTTTTCTTCCTCCAGCTCCTCAGCTGCTGAATCTGCTTTTGATGCTGTTATAGGCTCCATAGAGGACATAATCATGGGTATTTTCTAATGCTTTATCATACTTAATGAGCCATTTCTACAAACAGAATACTGTTTATAGAGGGTTTTCTCTCAGAGTATTTGCAAACTGTAAAAACACAACACTGATCAAGCTGTGAAGACTCTTGCCAGCTGTGTGGTCATTTTATGCTATATATCTAGATATATAGCATATTTTCAATCAATAGTTTATGTATTACGTTTGTTATTATACTGTGCACTGTATCTGTGAAGCTCCTCATATGTGGTTATTTTTTTCTGTGCTCAAATATAAAATTGTAAAAGAAAAAATAGTGAATGGAAAACTATTTCAGTTACACTTTTTGCATTCAGAATTATGCCTTCTGTGTTGATAAGAGGGTATAACATGAAATTGCTGGGCATTTTCATCATGCAATATCTAATATTGCAGTTTTATTACCCAGTAAATGCATTAATGAGTGTTAATAAAGAGTGTTACTTTACATACCTGTCACTTATTTTTTTTAGAGGAGGAGTTCCAGCAGCTTCAGCAAAATTTCATGGAGAAATACTACCTAGAGTTTGATGACTCTGATGAAAACAAACTCATCTATACATCCATCTTCAATGAATATGTAGGTTGCTTGGGAACTCCCTCAGCTTGTCTGCATGCACACTAATATTCCATTATTCTGAACATGATTGTATTCTGAATTTATTAGGAGTGCCAGAAATTTATTACGTCAGTAAGATTGATGTGCCAATAATATTTATCTCATATGTAGCTTTTGACCAAAAATGTTTTAGAGTTGAAGTCCATCTCTTAAATCAGCTTCTTTTTAATCATACTCATTTCTCTTGTGTTGTGGAGATCGACCTGTTGGAGAAACACCTGGAGCAGCAGCTGACGGAAAGGATCCCAGGCTTCAATATGAACACGTTTAACGATCTGGTCATGTAAGATATGACTCTGCAGAACATTTTATTCACTTCGTAGCAGATACATTAAGTTCTCTGTTATTTAAGAGGATTTGGCGACACTACTGAGAGCGTCCAGTCAGCAGCCTTTGTTGTGCTGAATTCTACTCCCTGCCATAAACTGCTCCCCCTTCCTAAACTAGCCTTAAAGAGGACAATATTGCTGTTATGTTTTTTGTCTGTTTAGTATTAAAAATGTACAAAGTGTAAGGTATATAAAACTTTCAAAAGTTAAATCTTAGATGCACACCATACAAAATATATAACAATAAAAATAGGTACTGCTGAAAAGTACATCATCCACAGTTGGTGATGCAGAATTGAGCACCGGGTACTGCCGAAAACTGCATCCCCCATCAGAATAAGCTTGCGAAACTAAAGAAGTGAGATGGCTTAGAATAGCTCACATTTGGAGCTATTCTGGTGTGACAGGGTGAATTTAGTGCACATTGTCCTCTTCCTGGATGACTAAGGAAGGAAGGGCTGTTTTCGGCAGCTGCTGCACAATGCAGTGTTTGGCAAGGAGTAGAATTTAGCATGACAGCCTGATCATCACCTGTTGCATGTAAGGAATTGTGTTTTGTAGCTGACCACTAGGTGGCACACAAGCACACTGAAAATGAGACAAATAAGATGCAGTATGTATCTTTCCTCTGCAGACAGCACAAAGACGAGGTGCCAGGCGACATCTTTGACATGCTGCTGACCTTCACTGACTTCATGGCCTTTAAGGAGATGTTTGTGGCCTACAGAGCTGTAAGTTTTTTTGGTAGCTGGAGCATATTCAGGCAGGAATGAGTGGTCAATGTTAATTTAGGTTAGTGCTGAAATTGACCAGAATATTGTATATCTGGGACAAAGTGGGACTTGCTGCAAATACTGGTTTAAACTCTGATAGAATCACTGTTGTAAATTTTATTAATAGTGACTTAATACTGTAACGGCCGACATGGTGGTGCACTGGATAGGACTTCCCCGTGTCTGCGTGGGCTCTCTGGGTACCCCAGCTTCCTCCCACCATCCAGAAGACATGCACTGATATTGGTTATTCTAAATTGCCCATAGGTGTGAATGTAAAAGTGATTGTTTGTCTCTATATGTCAGTCCTGCGATGAACCTGCGACTTGTCCAGGGAGCCTAATGAGGATAAAGCAGGTTTGGAAGATGAATGAATGAATAATACTGTAATAGCCAGTGTACAAACATGGACAAATACGCATTAAAACAACAAAATGGACAAATCCACATTAAATCAACAATGTATCCCTTCAGGACTTTTTATCTTGTTTGCCAAGTGTAAAATCAAACAAAAGGAACGTCTGTAAAAGCACACAGAAATTAATGTTTTTTCTTGTGGAATTTCACGTAACAAAAATTCACAACATTCTAGAGAGTCATTCATATCTATAAAAAGCATTTCAACTCTGCAGAATACACTGTGTCGGACCCTGCTGTGTTTCTGCAGTAGCTATAAATGGACTTTCTCCTCTTGTTTATTCTGGTTCATAGTGAGTGACTTCTAAAGCTTGGATGGATCCTGTACTGTCACCTATTGTTGTGTGGGTGTGACTAAGAGTTCATATCCCCTTCACTAAAAAGCCTGGAATAGATAAAACTACTGTAACTATAATGAGGGACCTTTACATATTTAACAGGCAACATAACACCTGAACTGACTGAGCAGTTCAGTCTGCACCTTCACCACTAGACGTCACTAAATATTAAACATAAAACCACAAATCAGGGGCGTCAAACTCATTTGACTTCAGGGGACTTTATTCATCCCACCATGAGGACGTTTCACAGTTAGCAGCAGCAAAAAAAATACAAGAAGCCAGTACAGAGAAAAAGTCAGGTAGAAAAAAAACACAAAACAAGTGAAAAAACTAAAATATAAAAAGAAAAATAACAAATTCTGTATTTATATAAATAAAGAATTAGATTTTTTTTTTAATTAAATAGAAATAAATAAAATTAATATGATCTCAAGTTTTGTTATGTTTAATATAACAAAACATAAATTCTTCATACATTTTAATATCATCCTAGTTCAAAAAAATAACTAATAACTGAAGCTACATGGAAGTAGATTACAAAATTTGCCTTGGAGGCGATATTCTGTCAAGCTCTTTGCATCTTTATCATGTTTTGCTCAGTCCCTTACATCCGGAGTGGTGGAATAGAATAAGTTCCTCCCAGAGTTCTAGTGTCGACCATGACCTCTGACAAAAACCCCTTCAGCTGACCTGTTCCTGCATCAGTGACTCCTGACCTGTAAAGATGTTTCTGCAAATTTACTCTTACAGCACTCAATCCCATAATCACCCAGCTCGACGCCTCATGGTTCATCACTACGGTCTATATTTGAATCAGTATCTCTCTCTCTTGTAAGTTGCCTGTTGTGGAGTTCGTTCAGTACTGACTGTGTGAAATGTGTGTGTTTTTAGGAGAAGGAAGGCAGGGGTCTGGACTGGAGCCAAGGACTGGTGGTCACATCTCTGGTCGCGTCAGGCTGCAAAGATACCTGCGGTGAATCCAAGTGAGGGACAGACTCGGTGAAATCAGACGCTTTAGTTGCCTCTTTCTGTGTAAACGAACCGTTTGTTCACAGGCCTTCAGAAAGTTAATGTGTAGGTTTTTTTTAACGAGACAGCAGATTTGTGCATACACACCCCACACACACACATTCAGTCTGCGTGCAAATGGTTCATAAAGATTCATTTATATGCATTAACCTGTGGTTTAAGTGGAGGGTTGTATGGTTTCACAGCTTATTTATTGCTAAATAGTCAGGGTTAAAGGTTTTGCCTTCTCTTGACTCTCCAAACCACCACATTTAGACAAAGTGAATTCTTTATATCATAAAAGTAGTAGATTATTTTTAAGTTATTGTTACACTTTTTGACTCGGATGTATTTGAGTGGGTTTCTAAACGTTGCCTGGTTGGGGAAATGGAGGTTAAAACTTTGGTGCTGGTCATCCAACTGGCTTTTTTTTTCTATAACAGGTAACACTAGCCCAACAGCACATACAGTATGCAAAACATTATAATAAATGAATGTTTGAATCGCTCTGAGAAGGAAAAGAGAATAATTTCTGTAATTCTTCATCCTATCTTGAGTTGTAAATGATTTGTTCAGTGGGTTGAGTGAGTTTTGTGCCTGTGAAAGTGATTTTTAAAGTACTATGTGAGTGTTTTCTACTTGTCATAACTCAGCCGTTGTATTGTAAAGGTATGTTTGTGTCACTGGTGAAAATTGTTGATATCAAATTTGCTATTAAATATAGATTTTCAAAGAAACAGCAAAAGCCCGTCATTGAAATCACCAAGTGCTTTATTTGAAGTGTGTGGCTGATCCTCACTCGCCACAAGATTTCACGAAAAACTAAAAATTGTCTGTACAAAAGAAGAAATAACATCATTATAAAGGCCCGTACACGGAACAGTTCTGTATAAATCACATAAAGACGCTACGCATTTATTCCCCACAGCTCGGGGACGTACTAGAACGATCATTGTAAGAGTAATTAAAAACAGAGAATACATATAGAAAATTACATAATGGATGTTGTTTAATAATGTATTATCAGTGCTTTTGTTTGGTCTTTTGAGAATTACTGTGTACAATTTTTTTAGAACTGATTTCCATGGATGAGTTAAACCTGTCAGTGCAGTAGTAACCAAAAACAGTCTGTAAACAGTAAAAACTAAACTAATTCCTTGTAATTATGTTTATATATTACACTTTATAAGAGTTCACATGGAAGGAGTTCTAGGTAAAAAAAAAAAAAAGCTTATAGTCACATGGGCTATTGTTACGGTATTGTTTGGTCCCAATGTTTGGCTAATTTTATTTTATTGGTGTTATGTTAAAAAAACATTATGGTAACACTTTATATGTAGGTCTGGTTCATAACGCATTAAGCACACATGCATAAGGCATTTATAATGTATTATAAAAGTCATTACAAGTGTTTCTGATCATGTACAATAATTTATACCAAAGTTAATAAAGTATTATAAGTTTAGACATTAATTCAGCTTTCATAATGTTTTATACTTTCATATCAAAGGGACTTGAAATTCTTCTTTCAAACACTTTTGTCACTTTGATATCAGGGTTTCCGCGGAGTCATAAAAACTCTTAAATTTAATAATACAAATTTTAGGCCATAAAAAGTCATAAAAACATTTGGATGTTCCATTTAAGGTCATAAATTACATTCATCCACGTCTTAAATTAATATGATCGTTCATTTATTGGTGCTATCAAGAACACACGCTGGTAGTGGGATTCATTGATTTGTCCCAGTGACTGAGTCATTCTATATTAATATACGTCACTGGTTTGGCCTGTAGTTCTGTCTGAGGAAATCTG
>JAPSES010000249.1:382564-397047 GCA_029822895.1 Maxillicosta whitleyi
AGCTGCCGCCGTTGTTTTAAGCGTAAAAGAACATCACCGTACGTCTGTGTCCTGACGTCAGCACAGAGGAGCCAATGACAGCGCACTCACTCACTCACTCAGGCTGTAAATTCATCCTCTGAGGAGACACACAGAGGAAATACAGAGAATTCAGAGGAGGTTCTTCAGGCAACCGTTAGTGTCGGACCCTGTGTTTGATCTGGGAAAACAATTACAGTCAAAATACTGCTACGCTGTACTGAAATTTAGCGTATCGGGTCAAAATTTTAGCATTGGGGGCCACTATGCTACATTGTGCTAGCTAGAACCCTTGATTAGTTTGTCCATCACTTCTTCATAGCCTTTACATGTTGTGTCATCTGTATTTTTTGTTGTTACTCGGGTCCTGTTCAAAACTGTCATTCATGTCGTCTCAAACAGCCCATAAACTCTGTCCTAAACAAACTGAAACGTGTTCTTCTGGCTTTGCTCAGCAGTAAATCACTTACACTTCACCAAACCCTCATGGCTCAGTAGTCTGTTAATAATACAATATATAACAATATAATAATATTATGTTCATCGTGTTGTTTATTACTGAAACAAAACAAGTGAGATACAGTGTCATGATGCCGTCAGCAACAGGCTGCTGATGTAGAACTCTTTTTAGTTTTACACAGTCTATCATAATGATGAATGTTGTTTCAGCTGGTTTGAATAAATCAAACCGGTTTAAGCTTCAGCAAAATCAACCCAACTCCAGCCTCTAGTTGGCCTTATCCTCTGGTTTGTTGGATAGTTAAGTATAGCAGACTTCAGAGAATACGACTCTTTAATGTTGGGTTTCATTGATGTTCACATTTGAACCGTCCTCGCCAGGTCTTGATAACACATCTTACGAGAATAATAACGTTTAAGTCTCCTACTGAGGCTCAAGTGTATTTACTAACATGTAGAACTAGTGACAAACCAGGACAGAGGGAATGGTTCAAGGGCTTCTGTTGACCAATTATTCTCCAAGACTTTTTTTGATATGCAGAAAA
This sequence comes from Maxillicosta whitleyi, assembly GCA_029822895.1. NCBI lineage: Eukaryota > Metazoa > Chordata > Actinopteri > Perciformes > Neosebastidae > Maxillicosta > Maxillicosta whitleyi. The sequence continues at coordinate 383,587 of JAPSES010000249.1, forward strand.
ACCTTCTTGAAAGCCCCAAAAAGAAATGGCAATGACACTGAGAAGACACTGCAGAAGAGGAACATGCGTGTAAAGTAAAAGCGCAAATGAAGAAGAAGCACAGACATCAAACTAAACTGTCTGTTCACTTTCATGCCGTAACATTTGCTTTTCACTTCTAATCCAGTTGCAATGTCTTGAATGAAACTGCGTTGACATAAAAACCAATAAGGTGCGACAACATGTGATTGTCTTGAAATTTGCTTCAACATCCAATGGACTCCCAACAACTCCAGCAGTATTTATGCATGTTTTACAAAGTTGTTTTTCCACAGAAAGTTTTGACCCTGATCCAACAAAACACCAAGACATTATCTGACCAAACACCAAGATACATCTGTACCAACAACACTAAAGAATCTCTGGGATCCACTGATACTATTGAACGTCTATTCACCACTAGAAACACAACAAAAGGAGAGAAGCAGCTCGCCTTGGTATCTGTACCGCTTCCCCTTCAACAGGCAAAGCCTCCATCTACTCGTTCCTTCACTGCTCTCCGGCTGCTGTCGTCTCTTAGCAACGCCCGCAAGGCAGATCAATGGAGGGGAAAAAGGGAAAAGACAGAGAGATAAATGAAGGGTGGGAGGACAAAAGGGGAGAAAGAGTGGTGGTGAGAGGAGGGGAGAGGGGCATGGACAGCCACCGGTACAGAGCAAAGAATAAGATGGAGAGGAAGAGTCGAGAGGATCAAGGAGCCAAAAAGGTGAATTTAGTCAAACATTATAAATGCACACGGATGTAAAGTCCAAACTTCACCAGAGGATGCAGTGAGTCTGGAGTTAAAGACTAAATCTATGCTATGTGTGTAACTTTTTGTCTCATAATAAAACCTGCAGAATTAACTGGGATCAATGAGGCGTTCAAGTGTACAAGAATGACATATAGAAGAAAACGTGGACTACAATGTAAGTGGGTCCGAGGAAGGAGGGGGGGGGGGGATGCACAGAGCCGATGGCCTTCGACACCAGCAGCAGAGGAGGAGGATGAAGAGGAGGAGGATGAAGAGGAGGAGGAGGAGGAGGAGGATGAAGAGGAGGAGGAGGAGGAGGAGGGTGCCTCCTGCTCTTCATCTGCCCTCCTCATATAAACATCTGAGTATTAAAACGTGGATGGTGCTTTCAGGGCTCACCTTCTTGCTGCTCCAGTTGTGTTTCCAAGATGCTTTCAACAGCCGGTTCTGTTCGGTTCCGTTCTCCGCCGCCGCCGCTGCTTATTTCGGGCATCTATCGGCTCTCCGGGGTCCACGGCGCCCAGTCACGTCTGAACACAAATGTGTGCGGAGGTTTTTTTTTTGTTTTTTTTTTCCTTCACTCTACATCTAAACGAGCAGCGGAACGTGCGCGTGCCTCGACACAGACCTTAACGGTTCCAGTTTTAGCTAAAGCTAAAGCCAAACAGTAGTAGATGTTGTGGAGGGTCCGCGTGAGGAACCTGCTAAAACCGCACGCGGAATAAAAATGAGTGATGAGGCGGGGTCCGGCGGAGACCCGAAGAAGACCCGGACTGTTCTACCTCAGGACGGCCCTTAACCGCGGGTCAGGAGGAGCAGGAGGCGGTGTCGGTTCGTGTCTTCCTGGGAGGGACGGTCCTGCCAGACCCCTGCGGCCACCGTCGCGAGCACACAGACCACTTCCGGTTGTACGTCCTCGAAATTAAAGGCTGCGTAAAAACCACATGTAACACATGCTTTATTAGTATAAAAATGAAGGGGAAAAAACGCAATACGGGTATTATTAGCTGAAGCTGTGGATTTAAATAGTTCTTTCATTCAGGATAAATATGAAGGGCAAAAAATATTTACCATTTAATTATCTAATACTTTATCTAATTAAGCATAAGTAGTAAATTAATTCATATGTGTTGTATGATTAAAAATACGACATACAAATTTATTGAATTACTTTGAATTTTAATTGTAATCAAATTCAATGTTTTTGTTTTAATAAAATCTTATGGTATCAAGTCAAATGTGTGAGCCAATTTAAGTTGATTAGTTAATAAACAATGACACCATCCTTAACATAAATGTTTTTGTGTTTTTTATTTAACCAGACAAGACAGACAACTGTGGCCTGGCAAAAGTCAGGACTTTTTGAGGGAGTGGGAAAAGGTAGTTTAAATAAGGACAAGGATACAATTACGGTGGCAATCAAAAAATTAGAATAAGCTAATATTAGCAAAATATTCAGAAATACACAGCTAACATACACACAATAAACAACAAGAGTAGTAGAACAGGACTGCCGCAGCATTCTTCTTTCAAATGTTCAGTGATCAGAGCTTTAAATGCTGCCTTGGAAATGAGTGCACAGCCTTAGTGTTCCAGTCTCTGCATCAGACTGAAAGGACAACAAACCTAAAGAATTAGTTTTAAGGAATCAAATTCACATCCCCCACCGAAACCAAAATGATGATGATGATGATAATAACAGTAATAATAATAATAGCCATTGTTACATGTTTATTACATTCATATATTGTTTTTCTTTATGTTTCATATACAAAATGCATCACTTAGCAATGTGATGTGATGTGCTTTTGTCTTTAGATTTTTAAGAAAATCTGTGAGAAAAAAGTGCATGTGGCTCATAAATTAGATTGACATTATGAAGGCACAGAAGAAAAACAGGGTAGTGTGACACTGGATAAAATTACAAAATCACACAAAATGTAGTATGTAGAAGTGGCTGCTGCAAAAACCACAGACTTCAGGGAAAAGTTGTCAAGTTGATGGTCGTGTATGTTTGTTAAATTCAGTCTATGCCTCCACATTGGTGATTCCTTCACATATAGTTTTAGCCTCATTGCATAATCTCCTAAGGAACATGTTTTAAAAATCATAACTAATGATCAAAAATGTATTAGTAGTGTTAGAAGAGTAAAGTTACACAGATATCACAATTTGGCTAAAAATATGACAATTATGCTACAAGGCTAATGATATGTAGGTCAGCCATGTCAACACTGAAGCAGCCCTAGACCATCACAGAGGAGGCTTTTGCACCATTCATTGAAAACAGTCTGAATGGACTATTTCATTTTTTACATGTTGAATCTGACATCAGTTTTCACAAAAAACAAGCTGAAACGTGAAGCCTTCTTTAATGAAAGAATTTAGGTTTTGAGAAATGCTGAAAAATCAGACAGTTACATAAACTATATACATCCAGAGAGTAGGAGTAAAAAAAAAACCCAAAAAAAAACCATGGAGCCTTTTTATGTCCAATGACAATCCTCCATCTGTTACTAGTTAACCTGCTGATTGTGGAATCTGGCAGAACAGTGGGACTTCTACATTATATAAACTTTTCAATCTCATTTTGCCTCGGTTTCACAAATCAAAATCTGTGGAAATCATCAATGTTTGTTCATATCTGCAAAATACAGTTACATTTTCTAGTTGGTTTGTAGTGAATATGTTTTATTTCTACTTTTATCAGTTAAATAACGGTTCAAAGTAATAAACACAATAAGTCATTTCTTCAGCATATGGTACACTTGGCAAAGTAGCCTCCTTCTATTAAACTTTTCTGGATCTCTCAGTACATTGTAAGATCCACAAAAGATCATCCCTCGGGGTTCGCTCACATAAGAGGAAGTAGTCTTCTAGAGTACATTTAGTTCAAACATATTTTGGCCTGCCTTGCAATAATAAAAGATCTACACATGACTGCTCTGCTTCTCTTTAGTGTGTGCGAATAAAGAGATGCTCATTTGTGAATGTTTCCAGAAATACATTCAGTCATGCGTTTGCTTCTTCAGGACATCATGATATAGTAAAACAGTAAATGTGTGTTTCATCTTAATTAGACACCAGTGTATTTTGACTAGTGTTGTTTGTCAGGGTCATCGATAAATAAATAATAACAATAAATGGAATATATTTCATTTAGAATTCTTGACCTGTCGATGTATTTGATGCACAGTAAAGAAGTACGGTTTCATTGGTCTAGCCATTGGAGTGACCGACGTTCTTTGGGGTTACAGGCAGTACAATTCAATGTCATGTTACATAATCTGCATAATTGGTCAAATAATACAGTAACAGGAAACAGAAAAGTTGTTGTTTCAGGCTGGTGTGTTGTACCAAATACATTTTAAAAATCACGCATACATACATACATGGTCATTGTATTATTTTTCCGTCCGTTTTTAATTCTTTTGCGGCACCTAATGAGGATGTGGCGCTACTGCAGCCCAGTGTTTTTGTTCAGGCAGTGGGTGGGACACCTCCGTGCGTCGCTTAGGCTGATGAAGGACCCACATACGGCGGCTCGTCGTAAGTTACCCGAGTGGCGAAGAAGCCGCTTGAATAAATGAAACTGTATCGATCTGAAATCTAAGTCATCTTACCTATTACATCGGTAACTATACTTCTATACACATCTACAAATTCTCCACAATCCAGTAGATTGACTTTGTATTTAAATTATACACGACTGTGTGTGATAGTGAAAGAAAACAGAGCGCCAAAAGTGGCGCTTTGTATGAATGGGCTCCTGGTCCATTCTACAAGTTAATCAACCAGATAAATGAGCTGTCTTTATTATTGCAGTATTCATATGCACATAACCATTATATAGAGCTTACACAAAATGGATTTAACTTTGTACAATGCAGGCTTTCTGTTAAAAGAAGTTAGTGTGCGTAGTACTTGTGCAGCTAGCATTTGTAACTTCTTAACGGCTAGCAAGACGTTAGCAGTGCTTGGCGGTCGTTGGAATGTAAACAGAAGAAATATAAGCTTCTCAGTTTGTCCAGTAAACATTTATGATGTTCATCAACATATCAAGGTTTGACTGTGAGAACCTGGTTCTGTTTGTACTGGTAGCAGTCGTACTTTGATAGTTTTGTAGTAGTTTTAGTCGCAGTACTGCTTCCTTGTGCTGCACAGTTTGCACTTCCCTCGGAAACAGTCATCTACAAACCTAGAAATGTGTTATTTAAATTCAGATGTTTTATACATGTTGCAAATTCGTGTGCACATTTTTATACGTAACTGATTTATAAAATTCTGTTCTTTAGGCTGGGTGAGTCCTCTGTTTCTGCTCCTGGAGATCTTGGTGGAAAACCCACTGAAAAGGAGCCATGTTTCTCTACAACATCACCCTGCAAAGAGCCACTGGCATTACCCATGCCATCCATGGGAACTTCTCCGGTGAGCTGGCTCTGCATTTTCTGTATTTTTTTTGTTGATTCCTTGTTGCCCCAAGGGTTTGTGAGAGTTCTTTAAAATCCTGCACCCACATGGTCTGGATTTAGGCCAGAAAGGTCTGAGATTACTCTTGCATATAGATTCTTTTCAATACATGGATCAAACCTGTTAAAAAACAGAACATTTAAAAGTTGTGCTTGACAGTATACTCGTTTTAACTTCCACACAATGGATGGATTTTTCTGTTGCCATCAGTATATATATTATAACCCAACCTTACTTTTTCACTTTATTAACAATCGAGAAGTGCTGATGTGAATTTTTTGTGTCTTGGTAGGAACCAAGATGCAGGAGATTGTTGTTTCCAGGGGAAAGATCTTGGAACTGTTGAGGCCTGATGCCAACACTGGAAAGGTGCACACGCTGCTCACTGTTGAGGTGTTTGGCATCATTAGGTCCCTGATGGCCTTCAGACTCACTGGAGGAACAAAGGGTAGGTTCGCCAAGTCTCTTCAGGTGTAAGTGAAAACATATGGATTTGTGGTTGATAAAATGAAAGTGATGTGTGTAAACAAATGAGAATATGTGTTAACAGTGCCATTATTTATTCTGTGTTGTTTCTGTGCATTTTGTAGATTACATTGTTGTGGGAAGTGACAGTGGTCGTATTGTTATTCTGGAATACCATCCTTCCAAAAACATGTTTGAGAAGATCCACCAGGAAACATTTGGGAAGAGTGGCTGCCGACGCATTGTCCCTGGACAGTTCCTGGCTGTTGACCCAAAAGGCAGAGCTGTCATGATAGGTACTGTATCCATAAAAAAGGCATTTATTAAATTTTTTTTTACATTGTTATGTAGAAACGGGATAAAACGTTTTTGCACTAAAACACAAAATATATTGTGCAGTAATGTTACAAGACATTCCTTTAATCCATTGATTTGCTGTTGGTCCTTGAACATTTGTCGTTTTTAAAGAAATAACAAATCTGGTTTTGTCTAAGCATGAAAGGAACAGCCTTCTTTTTCTTTTGATGACTTGAAACTGCTCAGGGAAGATGTGCAAACTACACTTTCTTAGATCCCCTGGGATAAAATAAAACACATTCTATGTGTGAATTTAAGAATCTCTTTCCAGACATTCTGAAGGTTCTCACTGCCCCACATCCAATGAAATGGAACTATTTGAACTTTAATTGTCTGAACCTCTTCATACTGGAATAGATGTAGTGAAGTGTCATGGAAGTTAAATTATTGATCCTTGAAAAGTTATTTGTAACATTCAAAATTTTTCCACCAATGATTAAAAACCAGTGTACCAAAGCCTTACCTGCCTTTTGTCCTTTTGTTTTAGGAGCTATAGAGAAACAGAAGCTGGTTTATATTCTGAACAGAGACGCAGCTGCTCGACTCACCATCTCATCTCCACTGGAAGCTCACAAAGCCAACACACTGGTGTATCATGTGGTAGGAGTGGACGTTGGCTTTGAAAACCCCATGTTCGCCTGTCTGGAGATGGACTATGAAGTAAGTTCACGAAAACCTGAAAAACTATCACACTGGGTTTTTAAGGTTATGGAAGAGTCTAATATAGGGTGTCTCCAAATCACAACAGCACCGGAAACAACAGTAAAAACAAAGAACAACAAAGAAATTGCTGTAAATAAAGGCCAAACCAAAAATTTTCACTCACTGCTCTGCATTTTGCCCCCATTCCATAAGCAGGAGGGGGTGCACTGAGCATGCTCAGATGTCTACAGAAAGCACAGAGTCTATTCTCAGCATGTTTTGAATTGTTTCCTGTTGAGTAAACAGTTGAACTTGTATAAATGTTGAAATAAATCATACATTCAGAATGCTCACCACAGACACGTCAGAGGTTAAAGGGTTAATGAGCTTTCCTATGCGTCTGGACATTAGAGACACCCTATATAACTCTGTGTTGTAGATGTGATGAGTTTATCATGTCTCTTCTCTGACTTCTAGTGAAGAAACTCTTAACAGCTCTGATCTCAGCACATGAGGCATTTATGCATCAGTAACGTGACGTTTACTTACCTTGTACTTGAAGTGTCCACCGTCGGCTTCTCACACTGTTTGACATGTTCTCTGTAGGAAGCTGACAATGATCCGACAGGAGAAGCAGCTGCCAACACGCAACAGACGCTCACCTTTTACGAGCTAGACCTGGGCTTGAATCACGTAGTTCGCAAATACAGCGAGGCGTTGGAGGAGCACGGGAATTTCCTCATCACTGGTAAGTAATGAGCTTAAGCAAACGGTGGGCTACAACGTGTCCATGAAGACTTTTTACGATTTAACACATTTAAAAAAATTTTTATTGGCGTTTCAGATCAGGTACATGCTAAACATCTACATTTACACTCTGCCAAATACAATTTACATGTTAAAAAGTATAATAATCATAAAAAAGAAATATAAAAAGGGGGAAAAAAACATGAACAAAAGTGGGGTGTGTAGTAAAGACTACGTATAATAATTACATGACGTTCACATTTCTGTATATTGTATCCATTTCCTTAATAATAGACAACCATTGTTCCTTATTTGCTGTATCTGCTACGATTTAACACATTTAGTACAAAAGCAAACGAGTCCACCTCTATATGGGATCGTTAGTCATGGCATCAGTGATTTTTTTCTTTTCTTTTTTTTTACTTCATCTCATTGTATGTTTGTTCGACACAATATCTTCAACATGTCCCCATAATCATAAATCCAGGGCAGTGGTATCTGGTGAAGGAGGGGTCCAGGGAATTGAACCATCCCTTCCAATCCATCAGTGTGTAAATGTTGGATTTAGAACCCAATGTGGTGGTGCACCATCTACCTGGAAAATGATGGTTTGTAGAAGGTCATCCAGTCTTGGTGACGCACATTAAATCAAAAGGTCAAAGGTCAACATTTGGAGTAAATGGACCAATCATTAATTTTCGCATCAATCGACAGTTTGATTAAAAACTCTGAGAACCACCGAGTACAACAAATAAATCTGATTAACACATGACCCAGTAGGAACTGCTTTCATAATACACTTTGTAAATTGTAAAGAGACTTTGTGGATTAAAGTTGTAATGTTGTATAACTGAGAAAACTTGGATTTGTTTCTGTTTTTTTAACACCATATGTCTGACGTTCATAAATAATGAGATGTGATGAGTTTGTCATGTCTCTTCTCTGACTGAATCTGGAGAAAGATGAAGCATCTCTGATCTCAACCAACATCCAACATATCTCGCTTAACTCTCAGTGAACTTGTGTTGAGGTAAATTCTGCTCTTTGTCCAGTTCCCGGTGGTTCAGACGGACCCAGCGGAGTCCTGATCTGCTCTGAAAACTACATCACATACAAGAATTTTGGAGACCAGCCTGACATTCGCTGTCCCATCCCACGCCGCAGGGTGAGTCCTGAATGAAAGCGTCTTATTCCACTGACTAGACATTTGTGTCTGTGTTTATGTATTTTATTTATTTTAATAATTTTCCAGACTTGTACATCTCATACAGACATTCACATGTTCATATTTACATGTGGACGACAGGCTCGTGTTCTCAGCTCTGTATCTCTGATCTGTTTTCTCAACAGTCAGTGGAAAAAACAACTGAAATAAAATCATGAAGTGATTTCTGACCTAGTGTCATGTGCTTTTCTATCTTTATCTACATTGTATCTTTATTCTTTTCGTTTCCTTCATATTCTTCATCCGTCCCGTCACGCAGAATGACCTGGACGACCCCGAGCGAGGCATGATCTTCGTGTGTTCCGCCACCCATAAGACCAAGTCCATGTTCTTCTTTCTGGCCCAGACGGAGCAGGGAGACATCTTTAAAGTTACCCTGGAAACAGACGAAGAAATGGTAAGAAACAGAAAAGTAACCATCAACACACATCCTATGAGGAGGTGTCATTACGTTTAGATGGGGGGGGGGGGGTCATGTGACTTAACAGGAGTTACTCATTACTCTACTTGTCCCGCTGTTGTGAAGCTCATTCATCCAGTCCTGATATGTTGGACTGTGGGCAGTAAATGTGACGTTCCTGTTTTTAACGTCATTTCCCATCATGCAGTGCGGTACAAGTGTTTGCTCCTGGAGGATTCTGTAAATTGGCTTGAGAGTCTGGTTTCGACCAGTTCTATATGTAAAGTGCAGGGTTCTCACCAGGAAGTTTTCACAGCGTGGGGGGGTGTTGTGGACGTACACCAATAGCGAACGGGGTGTACATGGACAGCGGGCCAGAGGGGGGTAATGTGGGGGTAAAACAATTCCCAACGTGGGGGTTTTGCTATGCTGTGATTTCGCCCGCGACACTGGTGAGAACCCTGTCATTAACAAACAGCGTAGCGGCCGAAATCAAAGCGTGGGGGGGGGCTACGCTCAAATCTGCTGACGAAAACCATGAAGTGTCATGAGATAACTTTTGTTATGATTTGGCGTTGTATAAATAAAATTTGATGGATTACGCCTCATGTAAATGATACTTTGCGGTACGTTGATATAGAAGCTAAACACACGTGAAGTTTTTCTTCACCTTTTTGTTTCTTTAACAAAACAAGACATTACTCAAACTGTGCACATTAAAGTTCAGTTAAGTGGAGAAACGCTGAAGCGTGGCAGTAAATCCACTCAGTTAAAGCAGTGCAGTGACTCATACCAGCCACAGAAATGTCTGTTAAACTGTTGTTTAAGGATTTAACGCTCTTTGAAAGGCTGTAAATGAGTCTGTGCTGTTCCTCAGGTCACAGAAATCAGGCTCAAGTATTTCGACACCATCCCAGTGGCAGCAGCCATGTGTGTCCTGAAGACTGGTTTCCTGTTTGTGTCCTCAGAATTTGGAAACCAGTAAGTCTGTAATGGTTTTGTTTTCCTCCCACTTGAAGCTCGTTTGAGGCTCATTTCTGTCGTACTTTTCTCTTCAGTTCCACCTCTTTAATGACCGTGCTGTTCCGTTTGTGTCGCAGTTACCTCTACCAGATCGCACACTTGGGTGATGATGACGAGGAGCCCGAGTTCTCCTCTGCGATGCCATTGGAGGAAGGAGACACCTTCTTCTTTCAGCCCCGTCCACTCAAGAACCTGGTGCTGGTGGATGAACAGGAGAACTTATCACCCATCATGTCATGTCAGGTGTGTTTCCGTCCACAGTCCTGCTTGAATCCTCCTGCCTGTGGTACCGAAGAAAAAGTCCTGCCTGAGTAGGATTTCACCAAGCCCCTTACCCCTTTAGGACTAACATGATTTCACACCTGGATTTCTTTATTTTATTCTTTCTTTTTTGGAATACAAGTGTCAGATAAGGTTTCTTTTTTTTTTTTTTGCCAATTCTTTTGCAACTTTTTTCAGGAAGAACTTAACTTTCAATACCTGGCCATTAATTAATCATTATTAAATGTAATAACTATTAAAAATAGTTTGTTATAGCAAAAATAAACTAAAAAAAACTTTATGCGCTTATAGAAATATATTTCGCAAACATTTTATTTTTTTTAATCATTCTGTGACTGTTCTTATTTTCATTTCTTTCTAGTCATATAGTCTGTTCACTTTCTATCTAGTTGTAGACGGAGCCTCTCATTTCACCGACAAAAACATCCATCATCTGATTCTTTTCTACACACTCATGGCTTTCTGCCCTGGTTAGCTCTGCTATATCGCTGTCTATATCTATCTATCTATATCTATCTATCTATATATATATATATATAAAAGGTGAAAAACCCGAACTCCACAAACCACATCAAAACACGTTAGTAGAACACTCTAAAATAGTACTATGACTATTATATACAATTGTTTAAAAAAATTCACCATAAAACCCTTCTAAATATAATAAAACGCTTCCATCTCTCTCTCATTGACTGCACTCTGCTGCTGCCCCCCCCCAGCACTGCAGGCCTCTCTAATGTGTTCCAGACCAATAGACAAAACCTACCTTCAGTTTTAGATGATGTTTGAATCATGTCAGTAACACAGAACTGTCCATAAAGGCTTAATGACTTCCTGTTTTGTGACAGATTGCTGATTTGGCCAATGAAGACACGCCTCAGCTGTATGTGGCCTGTGGACGAGGACCCAAGTCTACGCTCCGAGTCCTTCGACACGGATTGGAAGTACGTTCCCCATGTGGTTTATGACACTCATACAAACACAGACTGAGAAAGTGATGAGTTCTTTCATGTCTCTTCTCTGAGTACCAACTGAAGAGTCGTTTTAAGCTCTGATCTCAGCCACATCCAACTGTACCAACTCAGTAAAACAGTGTTACACATGGTAATTAAATATATGAGAATTAGACAATGAGTTCACTACATTTGAATAAACAAAATGAATGTAGTAAAAAAACATAAGGAGAGCTGCAGCTTCATCAGAACCAAAGCTGCACATTTTTAACTTCCAGTGTCTCAGTGAGCTTATTCTTATGAAAGATACTATTTTATTTATTTATTTTTTATTGTATTGGGTCAAAATTCAAAACTTGTTCATTTTTGCTTGATTATTAACATTCTGAAACGGCCACTAAAATCAGCACATAGTAAACTGTCCTTCGTTTGAGTAAAAAATGTGCTTTGACATATTTTAGCATTAAACATTTGACATGGCACAAAAAATAATCAAATTAACAAATGTTGCTGTTGATCATTGACACATGCTGGGCTGGAAGAATAAAAAATGTATTATCCAGTTTTTATGTTGTATATTGAACATTTTTTTTGTGTTTTTTGCATCAAAACATGGGTACAAACATGGTTTTTAAAAGGTTGTAAAAATATTACAGTTATTGAGTGTTTGGTGTTTTTGATTATGTTATCAAGTTGATGAAATACAAAAAATCAAACCTCTGGACTTTAATATTAGTGTGTTGAATAGGGGTCGGTATTACCAACAACCTTGCGATACGATGCATATCCCAATACAGGGGTCACAATACGATACGCATCGCAATATATGTGCATTCCGGTATGCATCCCGATATTTTAGGCCTATATTTTTCTTACCTTTTTACCATTTGACAGAAAACAGACACATGTATACCCAAATGTTATGTTTTATTTTGCTGTAGAGCAACAGTTCCACTGTAGTCAGATGCCGTTTCACAAACTTGATAAAATAATTATTTGTTGGATGTGAAATATCGATACTGACGCCTCCGTATCAATATGTGTATCGTAAAGAGGCCCACAACGATGTATCCCTGTGTGGATATTTTGAACACACTCACTCACACGTGAAAATAACAGCAGTCACATGTGTAAAAATGCTGAATATTGGCAGGTAATTATCCCATATTTCCTCTTTAATTTAGTTTTCCTTCTTTCTGCTTCGTTCCTCCATCATTTGTAGGTTTCAGAGATGGCGGTGTCAGAGCTGCCCGGTAACCCCAACGCCGTGTGGACGGTACGCCGACACGTAGAAGGTAAAGAAGGCAACAACATCCCATAAAACACATTTACTGTTTCAGGTTCACAGTGTAAAGTAGAAGCCAAAAGTTTTACCAGCATCTGAACAGTTTGATGAATGAATCAACCTCACACAGATCACTTTAGACCAGGGGTGTCAAACATGAGGCCCGGGGGCCAAAACCGGCCCGCTAAAGGGTCCAATCCAGTCCATGGGATGAATGTGTGAAATACAAAATTTACACGATATTAACAATCAAAAATATGAAAATAATTTCAGGTCAATTCAATGTAAAGTGGGTCAGATCAATAAAACACGATCATAATAAACTATAAATAATGAAAACCACAATTTAAAAAAAAATGTTACACTGAAAAAAGTTAAATTACACAAAAATGTTTACATTTACAGACTAGCTTTTTATAAAAAATATGAACAACCTGAAATGTCTGAAGAGAATTCAATGCAATTGTACCAATATTCTACCTATTATTAAATATTCTGTGTATTTGTATATTTATCTGTGTATTTGTATGTTATAATGAACATGTGAAAATGAGGAACTGAGCTCAAATAATGGAATCAATTCTAAAAATTGCACCTTTTTCTTAATAAATGTCTTTTTGTTCATGTTTTTAAAGGATAGTTTGTAGATGTAAATATTTTAATGATACAATTTAACTTTTTTTCACACTAAAACAGAAATTACACATATAATTGTGGAACTGATATCATTTATATATCATTATGTTATTATTTTGATGATTCACTTTAAGTCGTATTGGGCTGGATGTGGCCCCTGAACCAACATGAGTTTGACCCCCCCCCCTTGTGTTTGTTGTTTTT
>JAPSES010000249.1:401703-427586 GCA_029822895.1 Maxillicosta whitleyi
ATTAAGATTTGATTGCACAGAATTATAAAATTACAAAAGTATAAGAAAATAAGACATTTCAATAGATTTCAATAAAAAAAATTCAACCAAATTTTAAAATTTCAATAAAAGAAATAAGAAATTTGAAATAATAAGAAATTTAAGATAGAAGTAAAGGTTAGTATTTAGCGTGACCATCGTTAAATTTCTGGAAGTTTTCTTATATAATTTTTTGCTGTGTTATACCAAACTTCCTCCAGAGTTTGTCTTAACAAATATTTTGTTATAGCTTTTCAACTGTTGCCCATAAAGTTGAAATAATGTTTTCAGCCACATTCCTCTTTTTATTCTTATTTATACACATTAATAATCAGTAACAATAAATCACATTATCACAATCACTTCATGGGAAAAGATACAAAATATTCAAGTACAATTTTATAGGTAATACTGTATACTATTCCTATGTTTTTCCGAAGATAAATTTTATCATGGCCGCTGGTATTGTCATCAGTTCGTCGTCTGTCTTTCCGTATGTGCAAAAAAAAACAAAAAAAAAACAAAACTGAAGGAATAGGATTTTCATGTGCAGGTATGTTATGTTTGTTTTTCAGGTGGTTTACATGTCACATACAATTGCATATGTGTGGTCATTATCACCTATTATAACAATATTATTATAAGTAGTGCTGTTAAATAATTAAAATTTTGAGTCAGATTAATCACAGGGTTGCTGTGGATTAACTTTGATTAATCACAATTAAATAATTATTTTTAAAATATATATATATTTTGTGTTTCATTTTGCTTGTGCAAACGGACTCAAAAAAGAAGGTGATATATGCATTTAACGTGTTTGTTACTGGGCGGCGCGTTAGCCGTAGTGCTAGCAGAATTACAGACTCAAGGATGGTTTACATTAATGTGTTTTTTGTTTTGTTTTTTAGGATGAAGTGCTTCAGTCAAAAGAAAATGTCTTCCTACAAAATGTACATAATACTTTATGTTGGTTGACTGTTCTGTATTGGGTTTTTTTGTGCTCATATTTCCCATCTAGAGGGCCAACATGCAGTTTAGCTTCATCCATCTTGGTTCTACTGCCGGTCACCACCTGATCAACTTCTCATTTGCGCATGTGTGATAATAATTCTATTTGGACAAACTGCCCTAAATGTGTTGGCAGAGATGTTCTGAGTCATACTACACTGCAGGTGTGTTAAATGCATTTAAAAAATTGTATCACATTAGTCATAATGATGGGTTAATCCGCATTTACAGCCCTAATTATACTATGATAAAAATATTCTATTGCCATCGCCCAAGCCTTTTGTATAGTACTGTTCTAAATTATTTAAAAATGTAATTGCAAACTACATTTTACACTGGAAATAGTAGATGTGCAGCAAAACAATCTCTTGTGAGAAATGGAGTTCTAACAAAATGTGACCAAAAAACAAGCACATTCTATCAAAAACTACAGTTAATGAGTCAAAACATGACCAAGAAAAGTAAGTTAGTTGTTGTAAATATGACCTACAAGCAAAACATGCACAAATCTAGTAGTTTACATGTTGTTCACTATATGTCAATATGTATATAGTACATTTTTAACCTATACAGACCGAGTGTCACTTTTGTGGTAGTTCCCAGACGAATGTTTCTCTCTGACCTTTCCTATATGATTTATCACCATTCATTATAATATCCTCTGAATTTTACATTTTTTTCTTGTGAAAATCACCTATTTTCCTATGTTTAATTGACTGAGCATGAAGATGTTCATAAACGCTGAGAATAAATTCAATCTTTATCATATTAAAACAGAAAAAAAAACTGAAGAAAAGGTAAAATATAGCATTAACTGGATGTAAACCCTGTGTATTGACCCAATGCCATGGGTTTTACTGGCGAATCAATGTTGTAGAAGATGACAGTGTTACCATGGTAACTACGGAGCCTCTGAATGTCTAAATGGATCATATCTGATGACCATGAAAAGATAACAAAGTGTATTTTCCACCAATTATTTACATGTATTGATAGGAATAGTGGATCAACAGTTTAGATCAGTAGATGTTTGGGTTTTTATGGGTTAATTGACATATGCAGATTATTTGGGATGGATTTGTGGAACCCCTGTGCAGAAGAGAAACAAATTAAGGATAGTGAGGTAAATCTATATGTCTATATCTCTGAATTTACGTCCCTTGAGAACTGTCAACGCGACCGTTAATGCTTCACAGAGCATAACAGAGGAGACAAAAAACGTCCTTGTGTGACTTCTGAGAAGAACTGCCCCAGGGGTTTGTCTGTATGTTTACAATGGATTGACATTTTATCCAATTGGAAGGCATCTGTCTCGTGTGAGAAGTGTTTACGTTGAGGGAGGAGTTTCCAAAACATCCTCATAGATCACATTACGTCATCCAACCACAACAATATAAACAGCATTAACCTGAACAGAAACTGTAAATAAGAGCTTTTGTCTGTCTGATGTTACACTCGGTTCTGCTTATATAAATACATTGGATTGTGGAATTACTATATAATATAATATAATATCACGTCACAGCACAAGAAAATGGAGCAGTTATTAGTTGAAGAGTTGAAATTTAGGAGTGGAGGCGTGTCTGGGGGAGTGTTCCCATATTAAAGCAGACGCCCTTTAAGTCTCATCTTCACTTCTCCTTAGGATGTTCAGGACCTGTCAGGTGTAGCTTTTTCACTCAGAGAAGTCTGAGGCTTTTCTATCTTAAAGAACTAAAAAAAAAAAAAAAAAAACATGGGCTGCGTTCAAAGCTTCAGGGATATGTGCGACCGTACAAAAAATACCAATGTTCGTTTAAGTCTTCCAGCAGTTTGTATTGTGTGGCAAACGGCCATGATCATCTTATTTGGGGTTTTTATTCGTTATAATGAAGAATCAGACCCACATTGGATAGAACATCGAAAAGCTAAAAACATATCGAGTGACATTGAGAATGACTTCTACTTCAGATATCCAAGTAAGTCTTTCTTTATTTCAATTGTTGTCTCCTGTTTATTTATTTTTCTGCATGAATTTTTTTTTTTTTTTATGTACTAATTATTTATACATTATATTTATTGAAAATTTCATATTCTTGTGACCTTTTGGATAATGTTTCTTTCTTTCTTTATTTAAATTGTTCCCTATTCATCTATTTTTCTACATGCATCTGTTTTGTTGCATCATTAAACTTATTTACACTTGTATTTATACAGTAAATCCTTTGTTGTCAGTGTAGAATATGTTTCTATATCTCATAGTACTGAGTTTATAATAGTTACTGATTGAGTATTTCATATTCTGGTGACCTTTTGGACGGTCGTTGCACTGCTGACAAAGATCTGACACCTACAGGAGTATGTATTTCCCTAGGGTTATGATTCCCCTCAGGCTCTTTTTGTTCCAGTTGTTGACTTACCTTCAACACTTGCCTCTTTTCGCAATTAAAACTTCATGTTATTTCATCATACATAGTTTAGACACATGTTGCATGTCACTTACCGTGTGTTGTACATGTATGCGGTGTGTTATATGGGTGCGGTTGCATTCTATAGTACCTTACAGCACAAGTCCACAGCAGCCCACGGTGTCAGTGACAGACTATCATGAAGCCATCTCAGATATGGTGTTGGATGTCAATTGATAAATGAACATCCTGACACAGTTTGTTGTGTGCAGTCCAGCAAAACACATCCCAAGCCCATCCTAAAGTTACCAGACCTTATTTTTTCTACACCTGGAATGTCTAGGTCCTTTGTTGCAGGCGTGACTGTTACACATATGTTCATCTGATTTCTCCATTGGGGTGTTTGTGGTGGATTCTTTTGTTTCACAAAGAGTGGGAATATACACCTAGTCAGTCACAGTGTTATTTATACTCATACAGGTTGATGTGCTGGTATCTACACAGTGTATTGTGTTTTTTTTTTTTTTTTTTTAAATTTTCCATTGATTCCACATCTTTGACTAGTATAATGTTTGTGTTGATTAGTATTGTTATTTATTTGAGCCAGCGATGCATTTTTGTCATCTGTAAGGGATGAGTTTCACAGCTTTACTTCAATTAAAAAAAAAAAACACTGTTCATTACAAAAGACATCCCATAAAAAATTAAAAATGTGTCTGAAAAAAACTGTTGTACCATGCTGTTTCCAATCAAGGCAATTATTTAATGTAAAAAAAAAAAAAAGCTTTTACTTTCTTGGGTTTTAAGAGGATATGTTGTGATTGTATGAGTAAATCTGAAAATAAAAGCCTGTAGTTTTAATCATATATAAGAAATAGTATAATTATTCTATGTCTCAATTACTGATGATTATTATTATTGATTCTGCTTTACTTCTTTCCGTGATAACTGACTTTGTAACCTTAATTTGTTTTAATTTTCAGTTTCTTTTCATTTACTGTAAGTCACAGAGGTTATAAAGGACCTTGATATGTTGGTGTATCATCATAACATAACAGTGTCAAATGGAAGGTTACATTAAATACACACTGTCCTTGATTCTCGTCCTGCTGTAAATATGCCCTCATCTCTTTGTGGTGATATATTGTGAAAGCAAACTGTGCTTATAAGGTTCCTCAGATGTCACGTCGACATGTTAATGTGTGATTTTAATTTAGCATGTACTGTACAGGGGGAAAAAATCACAATTGTCAGGTCATATGCCTTAAGTATGTTGATTATTTTGTTTTTTATTCCAAGAGATACACTGTTTTATGATTATTTGCTCATTTTATAGGACCATCCAGTGAGTAGACACTTTTTTTTTTTTTTACCTCCTATATGAGCCTGAACCCTTTCTTTCATGTTCTCAGTAGGTTACATCTATTTTAACCTGTACTCCTCCATGTTTACTACCTTCAGTGGACACTAGGTGGTGTGTTCCTGCCATCCTCCTCTTATTTAACCTCAACCTCCTCTGTCTTTTCTCCAGGTTTCCAAGATGTCCATGTGATGATCTTTGTTGGATTTGGTTTCCTGATGACATTTCTGAAGCGGTACAGCTTCGGTGCCGTGGGTTTTAACTTCCTCATTGCAGCCTTTGGCCTCCAATGGGCGTTGTTGATGCAGGGCTGGTTCCACTCCCTGGACTACACTGATGGGAAGATAAAAATTGGAGTTGAAAAGTAAACATGTGATGATATTCTCACTATTCATTAGAATTTCCTCCATGTATTTTTCCATGTAGTTTTTGCTGATGTGAATTTCTTGACACTGTAACTTCAAACACAAGAATTTCTTAAATATGTTTTTTTTTTATCTTATTTAACATAAATATATTGAAATATATCATAATAATAACATGATACATACAAAATAAATTATTAAACATATACAAATATATACAACAAATATAAACCAAATATAATTAACACATTAACATAGCACAGTGCACATCAGCAGGACTAGCACCCAAATAAAAAGATACGTTTTATGAAAAGTTTCATATTTTATTTTACAAAAAAAGTAATATCCTTTAGCTTTTTTAATATGGTTATTTGTTTTTAGAATATATTCATCCACAGTTAATTGATAATTAATTTTTTCACAGTGAAATAATGATATACTCAAACTATTTTCTTTGTAACATCACTCAGATATGATATAACCCCTTCAGGTGATAACATGTACATTTTTTAGATTTACTAAGTTAACATATAAACAAAACTGCTTCAATTTGGATGTACTTTGTTTTGATTGTGTTAAAATTAAGAGTTTGTGTTTAATTTTTCCAACTTATTCAAATTTCCCCCAGTATTTCTTTTTCATTTACAACTTATCTTAAAATAAGTAAATAATGTGTAATTTTAAGGTAAACCTGCAGTGTGACTGAACACAAATATGAATGACACAAATAGGATATTATTATACACTATAATCTTCAAGGAAACAACTGCAGTTTTAACTTTACAACTCCCACAGTGGCTTTTTGGTATTATGTTCTTTTTTTCTTAAACAAATATGCAATAATAATAATAATAATAATTATTATTTAGAACAAAAGAGGGTGTGAGTTTAGGTGTAGAAATAGATCTTCTGTTTCATGGGACAACATTTTCGCCGGCATGATTTCCAAAAATGAAAATACAGGGAATTTGAGAAACCAGCCGGACCAGTCCAAGTCTTTACAGATATTTCCTGGTATACTCGACTGACTAAGTACACACTGTGGTTGGAAGGTAAACAGAAACCCATATGAGTGAGAAGTGATGATACTGCTGAAGTGTGTTTGCATAGACATGATAGGGTGTGTCTGAAAGCGGGATGGAGACAAGATCAGTTACTGTTTGTTTACTGCTCAAAGTAATTGTGTCATATTTGCCCAATGTAAATTACAACTGAAGCTGTTTCTCTTCTTCAGCCTGATCAATGCTGATTTCTGTGTGGCGGGTTGTTTGATCGCCTACGGTGCTGTTCTGGGTAAAGTCAGTCCGGTCCAGCTCATGGTTCTCACTCTATTTGGGATCACGCTGTTTGCTGTGGAAGAGTTTATTATCCTAGATCTCATACATGTGAGTTGAACCCGCACCAATGATTTGTAACTCTGGGAGAAATTAGAATTTTTTTTTTTTTTTTTTGATGCAATGTTAAAACAGGATTTAACCACATCTATAGAACATCAACTAGAAGGTGCTGCAGATGCTTTTTTGCACTTTTCAAAAGAGAAAATCCATCAATCTTCTCCTTCTTCTTCTTCTTCTTCTTATTATTATTATTATTATTATTATTATTATTAATAGTACTACTAGTAGTAGTATCATAGTTAGGTCTTCATTGGGGATGCAATGTTAAAACAGGATTTAACCACATCTATAGAACATCATCTAGAAGCTTATGATATAATAGTAATGCCTTAGATGCATAGAGAAGAAACACACTTACAGCACGTGGATAAATCCAGCAGCACTAGTAGTACAACGTTTTATTATTTATCAATAAAAAAAAAAAGAAGAGTGAGGAGAAAATATAAAGTGCTGCAGATGCTTTTTTTTTGCACTTTTCAAAAGAGAAAATCCATCAATCTTTATCTTCTTCTTCTTCTTTTTATTATTATTATTAGTGCTACTACTAGTAGTAGTATCATAATTAGGTCTTCATTTGACTTGTTTCATGTTTTTTTAATAAGTTCAACTCTCTGTTTTTCTCTGAAATCCCCCCAATTTTTGGATTTTTGTTTTATTTTGTGGCCTCAGTAAAAGACATAAAAGCACTTTGTAGCTTTGCAATAATGCAAAGTGTTCTAGAAATTATAATTATTGTACAGGTATAGAAACAATTAATTAACCACTAAGATTTGTCAGTTAAAAGTCAAACATCTCATAAATGTGATTTGATTTAAATGTGATTTTTTTTTTTTTTTTTTGGTGTACATACAATATGTGACATCAAAAATTGGTAACATAGCAACACAAATGTTTCCTTTACAGATTTACAGCAACAAAAACAGTTTCCCTAGCAACCAGTAACAAATTAACACCATCTGATGCTGAACAACCAACCCATATTCCAAGAAAATAATGTCAAAAGGTCATATTGAATGAGGTGTTGTATGAGATTTCTCCAGAACATTAATTCACATCAGTTCTAAAGCGTATTGTTACTATTGTTGCAGATGTAATTCACTCCTGTGGAATCACAATGTAAACCATATGTATCCCCTTAACATATCGTGTTTTATTCAACTGTCAGTCTCACATTACTTTGTTTTGTGAAGGCCAGAGATGCCGGAGGCTCCATGGTGATCCACACATTTGGGGGTTATTATGGTCTGGCTATCTCGTGGATGCTCTATCGCCCTAACCTGGACCAGAGCAGCCGCCTGCAGGGCTCCGTCTACCACTCGGATGTCTTTGCCATGATTGGTGGGCTTAATTTTCACAAATCTAACACATGTTTTGATTACTTTTTTTTTTTTTTTAATTCCACTAAAAATGTCAATACCTCCCAGGCACCCTATTCCTGTGGATGTTCTGGCCGAGCTTTAATTCTGCCATCACTGACCACGGTGACGGGCAGCACAGAGCAGCCATCAACACCTACCTGGCTCTGGCCTCCACCGTCCTCACCACTGTGGCCATCTCCAGCCTCTTCCAGAAACATGGGAAATTAGACATGGTAACAGCTCTGTTTTTTCATCACTTTTGACAACCATGATCACATAATGTTATCTGAGAAAGGAACATTCAGTAAATACACCCTCTGGCAAGTTCAAACTGATTTTTTCCCCCCTTCGTGATCATTTTAGTTTTGTGTTTTCTGTGCCTGTTTGTCAGGTCCACATCCAGAACTCCACACTTGCTGGAGGCGTGGCAGTGGGAACAGCAGCGGAGTTCATGCTGATGCCTTACGGCTCTCTCATTGTAGGATTTTGCTGTGGCATCGTCTCCACACTGGGCTACATCTACCTCACTGTATGAATGTGTCTGCTTATTTTTAGGGGCAAATCTCAGCAGTCATGTTTTATTTTAAGATGAGCCATTAATTTGTGCTGGTAAATGTCTCTTAGCCGTTTATGGAGAAATATCTGAAAATCCAGGACACTTGTGGAATCCATAACCTTCATGCCATGCCAGGGGTCATAGGAGGCATCGTAGGGGCCATAACTGCTGCAGCTGCATCCAACAGTGTTTACGGAACTGAAGGGTGAGTGAGCCCATCCTCGCCCCCGCCCCCACCCCCACAGAACAGACACCAGTGGGCAAAAATCAACCAAATATCAAACGAGACGTTGCCAGAAGAACATTGTGTTTTCTTCTCTTTTTGTTAAAGGCTGATTAACACCTTTGACTTTGAGGGTGAGTTCAAAGACATGGTGCCCACTCGGCAGGGTGGTCACCAGGCAGCTGGCATCTGTGTGGCGATCTGCTTCGGCGTGGGGGGAGGGATCATTGTTGGTAAGGAATACATGATCACAATCACTCCTACTATCATCCACACACACACACACACACACACACACGCTCACAAACACAATCACTCCTACTCTTATCCAACATGTAGGTTTGAGCTTATACCTAAAAATACAGTATACTACTGCTAATAATAATAATAATAATAATAATACTTTTTATTTATAAGTGTATTTCAGGACACCCAAGGGCACTGTGCAGCAGAGGATAAAACAGACAATGCATAAAATACAAAGAAGTAAACAAATAGATAGAAGAGTGGTAACAGTACATAGAAATGAAAATGTAAAATGTAAAATAAAAGGTATGATGGGTAAGCTATCCTGAAAATGTGAGTTTTGAGCCTGGATTCAAATATGGGAAAAGAGTGTTATATAAAGTGATGCTGCTGGGTTTGGATTCCCTCTTGAGATCCAATGCATTTGTGTCCTCAGCAGGTGACATGAGTTCCACAGCTGTACTATTGTAAAGAACATTGCATAAAAGTGGATCTGAAAGAACTGTTGCATTATGCTGTTTCCAATTAAGACAATTATTTAATGAAAAATAAAAAATAAACCCAAACCTTTCACTTTCAGGAGCATATGACTTGTATGTTCTTCTTCTCAGGTTGTATTTTGAGATTACCCATCTGGGGAGATGCTGCAGATGATAACTGCTTCGATGATGAGCCTTACTGGGAGGTGAGACACTGAACTAATCTGTTCCATTCTGGCCTGATTTGATGCGTTTTCACAACTATTTACTGCACTGAACCAACATCCAAGATTAAATTCATAATTACACACTTTACATTGTATTATATAGTGTGATTTTTTTTTTTGGACACACACACACACACACACATATATGTCTGAATTCTACTACAAAGATACAGTTATTGTCTCACATTAACTTCTCACCTTTTTCTTGTTGTGTGACTGGTTTTATTTAACCTGTAAATTACTCTCCACAGCTGCCAGAAGATGAAGAGAGCATCCCACCTATCCTACAGTACAACAACCACATGCGGAACAAAGATGTGTAAGTGTCCATTTGGTTCATGTGACCACTGTATCTCTGTCCAAACACACACAAAAATGCAGGTATGGGCCTTTGTTGCACTGAAACATGCTGCACTCCATGTCCTCTTGGTGGCAGCAGATCCTAATTTGCAATGACCAAACATGTGACTCATTGTCTTGCTGCCCTTTGTTGGGAATATCTATTCATAGTATTGACTACAGTATGAAAACACAGTGAGGATGCGGCTGTAGACCACATGGCACCACTGCCACTGAAGCCTGAACTGTCCATGTCACTCTGTGTGGGTGAGATTGTGAAACGCTGACACCGACCTTGTGCTCTCTGCTTCCAAGTGACGCTCACCTGTGCTGTTTGTTGATAGGGGTTTTTGGAGCACATGTGCATCTCATCAAAGTGACCTTGATGTAGAGCCACAGAAGCTATATTTACAGTGCATAAAAAAATAAAAAAATAAAAATAAAAAAGATACAATAATGCAAACCGTGATGTGGATGCCACAAGATTTTTTTCATTTTCATGAACGAAGAATCATCTACAGGGCATCTATCCAGTATAATAACATCATATAACAAGCACAGGAGCACACAGAGGTCAAATATCAGTGTGTAAATAATATTTTTTTAATGAAAGGGTAGAACATTTATCGAACACCGATGTGCAAATATACACAAAATTGATTTATTAATGTGTTTAAGTGCAGATTTTGTTGCATCCTTATGTGTCTTTGTTTTACATAATTTTTTTCATTCTTTTGATTTTCTTTTTTTCAGAGTGGAGTCAAATTTTACTATGGAGCAGAACTGACAACAACACTGATGTTGGACAATCTTCATCTTTGTACTCCTTTACCTACTTGTTCCTTTTATGTTCCTGCTCAATATGAATATTAATTTAACACACATGTACCCTGATAATCAGAGCCAGTAACTGTTTATGCATTAAACAAATATTTGTTAAAGATAGTTTCAATTAGAATTAAACCTGTTTTTTCATAGAGATTTTTTTTTTTAAAGTCCCAACACAAAAAGATTCATGTATGTGTTTTTTTTTTGTTTGTTTCAATCAAATTATTTTCAATCAAATATCAGAAAATTAAGATATTATTTTTTGTTCAGTCTGCTTAAAAAAAATACATGTTGCCACCAAAATATAAGCATTAATCTTTATTAAATAATAACTCAAAAAATACATTTTACACTGTATTCTGGTGACTTTAGGTAGAATTGTTTTCATTTCAACTGCACTTTATGGATTTCACACTTGAACCTTCACCCGTTTCATGTTTTCTTCTTTATTTTTACTGTCTCTGTGCGCCACATTTACCTTTATGTGATGTAACAGGCTGCAGGGTTAATCTAAAGGGAATAGATAGACCTTTAAATCCATCTGCACTTTCTTTTGTTACATGTTTATTTGGACCGTTGCATATTTTTTCTGTATATTGTCAATTTGTGAGTTTTACACTGAGAATCATGGATAATTTCACTGGTTATTGATTTAAAAAAAAAACAAAAAAACAACCAAAGAGTAAAAACTGTAATGTTTGTTTTAAACTAAATTATGCTGTGGAATAAAGGATATTTTTCTCCATATTATCAATCTGAAATTTTGTCCAGATTTTTGGATTTTCACAATATTCAGTGTTCATGCCATTCTGTTTTAATGGTAAGTTAATCACGCAAATCAATACAAAAGCATTAATAATATATGCTGTGTATGTGAGTATATTGTATTCTATTACAAAACACTATGTAGTTAAAAAGTAATGTTTTTAACAGAAAAGAAAACTGATGCAAATATTAAATCAAGATGTACAACAGAAAAGCTTAGAGAGTCAAGAGCCCTCTGGTTCACCCTCTCCAGACGGGTCAAAGGGAGGGTAAAGGTCACACCCTTATTGCTCTCCCGGGACACTGCAGTGACCAGAACAAACCACAGAGCAGTCTCATCATCACCGCCTCGGGTCAAAGGGAAAGCACGAGCTCACAGACAGGAAACACACACATATGCTGAGGTCAATTAGTTAAAATGATTGATAAATGGAATTCCAGCGCATGTGTTCGCATAAATATTCAAGAGCCTTTACCAAAAAAATATAAAACAGAACCCGGTACCTACATTTGTTATTGGCACTCAGTGTTATTTTGTTTGTGTATCTGATAAACCCCACCTTCTGTCTATAATTTTTCTGATGATGGTTGTAATTTCCATGTGTTCTGCCTTCTGTTCACCTGGCTCCAGCGTTTCGTTTTGGCGTAACTTGTGGCGGGAGTACAGATGATTCCCACACATGAGTTGCAGCGTGGAATCCATCTCCTCTTCCAGTCTCCTTTCGAACAAAAGCAGGCTTAGTGCTGTTTTCTTTTGTCATCAGTAACGTGTTTGAGTAAAGGAGGTAATGGTGCCACAAGTGCTCCAATTAAACGAGATGCAGCCCTGCTGAGAAGAAAGGCTGCCCCATTGCCCCCGATACCCCCCTAATACACACACACACACACACACACAAACCAGGCCCCTTCTCATCCTACCCCTGGTTCCCGCCCTCAACTGTACTCATGTTTATTCATCAGCCACTTAAAGAGCAAATGCAGAGGTCTGGTAAAACTTATTTTTAGGTGATAGCAGGCTTTGAGGTTGAGCGAACCAAACATGGCTGCATCACAACATTTATGTTTGAGGAAGTTTGGACAGACCTTAGATGTGACTCCAACAGGGGGAAAACACAAACTGTATAAGGATAACAGAAGGAGAGGAGGGGGGCAGAGAGGCCACAGTGAGGCAGAGAAGGTAAGATGGAAAACTTGAGGAGGCAAGGGGGCATGAAAAAGGGGAGGGACAGCCAGGGAATGAGGCCTCACTTCCATTGCTGATGACTGACTGCCTGCCATCCAGGCTCAATCATGATCTTTGATTGACAGTTTGAGGAAAGGAGAGGGTGGGAAAGCGGGCGCAGGAGGAGAGCTTAGAATGGAAGCTGCACAAAGCATACTGCCATACAGGGGGCCGTGGGAGACGCTCATTGATACAATGATAAAGAACGTACCAGGAAAAGCATGTTTTCTCTGCATGCCAGCGATGTTGTTTGTGAGTTGAGATTAGTTTGTAATCTTCTGTACGTGGCGACTTCCAGAACACTACAGGTCTAAATGCAACGTGGGAGGTCGTGTTCAGAGCACCTGGCTGATTACAGCACCGCTATCTGGTGTTTTTCACATCCACTCAGCAGAAGCCACATAATGCAGCCACGTTTACAGTTGCTCTTCAGTCTACATATGTGTCAGTCACTCTGTAAAAAGACTCTACTGAGCTCACTTTACACATGGACGGAGCAGTTACCACAGTGGCATTCACTGCTCCGTGTACGATCCCTTGTAAAGAGACCAGTAAAAGCCCCAAGTGAAAGCATCCACAAGTCCATAAAACTGTTCATAAACTATTCATCCCTCTCTCCTTTGAGTCTAATCTGTTCATGTTTGCGCAGCTTCACTGTTCCCTAAAGGTTATTTCTCAGCAGGTGTGTCTGACTTCCAAAACCTTCAACCAGCCATATCTAGACTGTCTTTTCGTGAAAGGGGGCAGCTGATACCCCAGTCCAGTGGCTTACTGGTGTCCATAAAGCACTTTTTTTTTCACTTGCTTTCCTTTCTTTTTTTTGCAACCTGCAAGCAAACCTCCCAGCTCTTCCCGCTCCAGGTATCCACAGGCCTCCCCATGCCACTAACTGTCCACAGAGGCTGCTTAAGTGTCCCTATCGGACCACAGCGGAGAGGAACAGCAGATTAACCATGATCCTATCCGCTCACTGCTAGCCCCTTCATACGCTCCGTTACACCAGCATTTAAAAGGAGGAGGGGACGCCATTCAGGCCTGTGATATGAATCCCAGACGTACGGACAAGAACAGAACTTACACCCCGTTCAAAGAAAAGACCCTTTTTGGCACCCTCTAATTCTGGTTGCTACGGGCTTCTGGGCTCAATGGTGAACTCCTGTTGTGAGGGGACAAAGCCTCTCAGTCATCCAGCGATGGTTGCTAGGCGAGGCAGAATGTATGGGGAGGGACGGGCTGCTGTTGTCCCAGACGAAATGTCTCTCTTAAGGCGGGCAAGATCTGGTGATTGACAGGTGGCTACACGCTCCACTGCAGATCACCCGGGAGGTCCTGGAGGCCTTATATGTGTGACCGAGTGTGTGTGTGTGTGTGTGTGTGTATGTATGCATAAGTGTGTGTAAATGTCTATGGCAGGTTATGTTGGTTGGCAGGCTGAACAGTGGGGGTTGAGGGCATAGAGTAGATTTCTGCCACCATATGTGTAAGAGACACCTTTATTACCTGTAGGGGGAGCTGCTCCTTCTTTATTACAGCAAATTGATGCTCAATCACCCTGTAGAAACAATGTGTAGACTGTAAGGCGAACTGAGACCAGTCACATCTATCATCCATCACTCATGCAATGTGTAAAACCTGGTTCCACTTCCAACATGCGCTAAAAGAATTAAACAAATTAAACAACAGGATCATATTCTGATTTTTTTTATTTTTTTTATTTTTTTACATATGTAGCATATGTAAATCTGTAGCACCATATCACCTTAATGTACAGAAAATATTACTGTATCTAAAATAGAATTCAAAAGCGTACATAATGTTAATAGAAACATCCTATTATCCATTAAAACCCAAGGAACAGTTGAGTTAAAGCGCAGTAAGTGTTTACACAATGATATTTAATGTTTTTTATGTCCCTTTTTTGTTTTTTGATTCTGACTGTTTTAGTTGTAAGAATATCTAAATAATCAAGTCATCTAAATAATGGGAGCTGTTTGAGTTTTAGAGGTTTTTAAAAATAAAAACAAAATTATCTGCTGCAGAACCTAAAAAAAATAATGTTCAGAGGTGATTTCTAAACTAAGGTATACAACTCCTGATTAAAAAATACTGGAAACATGGTTGAAATCAGTTGCTGGATAGAAAGAAAATGTAAATGACAGAGAAAGACATCAGAAATATAATTTTATATATGTAAAAACTGAATAAAAATCATTGTTCGGTATGATTTTCATGACATTTACAGGGTTTGACTTTATAACAACCTCTTTAAACTAAAAATACAGTAAAATGAGGATGATTTCTGTAATATATTAACCTTATTGTGACTTCAAATATCACTGTAGTTTTTATTCAAATGATTTGCGGATGTTTTTTGTTTTATTTTTGTTGAGTGGAGCAGTATTTTTGGATCAGGATGACACTATACAATAAATTAAGTCTTTTCAATCAATTTTAAATGAGCCATAAAATAAAAATAATTAATATGTATAAGACATTATAAAAATGGCAACAAATATGTAAAGGTAGATTAAATGTTCTGTGCTTTCACATCAGGGAAAAGATAAAAATCTGTTCTTTAATTGAGACAGAAGGAGCACACTGAATATTAAAAAGGCTAAATTAAAACAGTGGTTTTTCTGTTTATCTGCATCAAAAGGATTAGTGATATTCAGATTCTTTCTCCCAGTCTGGGAACCAGCCTCCAGACTTTTTCTAGACACCAGCACTCCCTTTTCTGCCTCTAGGGCCACGGAGGTGAGTGGGAACAGACAGAGGACGTCGTAGTGATCTGTAGGTTTCACACACAACACTGTCTCCCCTCACATAGACGTCTGGGACTGTCTGGGTTCTTCACTCCCACACGGGGAGCCCTTCCTCCCGTCCCGGCAGCCCCACCATCCCCCTTCCCCTTGACCTTGACTCTGTGTCACCGTGACCCTCCAGACAGCCCAGGGTCAAAGGTTAACACAGCAGCCACACATCAGACACGGTTTACGTCCCCTGTGTCGATATAAATGCTGAATAGGAAATCACTTTAAAAAAATCAGCCTGTTGGAATGCGGCTTTGCATTCCTGCAGAGACGGACCAACAGAACCTCAGGGAAAATGTTGGAAATTATCGTGAATATATAGAGTTTAAAGCGTGTGTAAATTTAATCTGGGTTTCAGTCAACCCCCAAAGACTTCAACAGCCACTGGCAACCAAAAGCATCTATTCATATAAAATGATGAATAACGTCTCAACCACTCATCTTATAAAAATACATGTGAATAATTACAATAAAATGCAGCTAATCAGCTTTTTATGGTCATCAGATATGACCTTTTTGAATGTTCAGAAGCTCCAGAATGAACACTGAAGCACCATCATCTTCTGCAACATTGATTCACCAGTAAAACCCTTAGTTTTGGATCAATGACAGTGGATGGAGATATTTGTTTTTATGTTCCAAACCTGATATATTTTGCTGGAGATGTCAGTTTTCTTTCAATTTTCTCTGTTTTTATATTATAAGCTATGAATTTCCCCTGAGTTTTTAGGAACATTTACATGATCAGTAAATTAAATATAGGAAGATATATGAAAAATAAAGAGGATGATTTTTTTTTTTAATAATAAATGGTGATAAATTTGTCTTGTCTTTGTCTGTTTCTTTTTCTTAATGCCTACTATTATATCTTTATACTGCACTTTACTGTTATATTGCTGCTGAAACTGTGAAAATTTCCCTAAGGTGGGATAAATAAAGTATCTATCTATCTATCTATAAGGGGTAAATGAAGAGAAAACCTCATTTGGAAGTCAGCGCAAAAATAGTTTTAGGTCTTTAGGGTTAAAATGCATGAATATTGTAAAGGTTCAAGTACGAAAAGAGCAACATAATTACATTAAAATGCACATTTAGTTTTTTATTGTTCACACACAGCTAGCATGTGCAGCCATACATACACTCTGTGTTACCTTTTACCTCTGACTGCTGACTCACACCATCCTCAGCCAATCACAGCCAAGATACCAGGATGTCATGTCAGATTTGTGAAAGAAGTGACTGGCTGTCTCCTCACGTGGGTTTTTGAAAAATGCCAACCCACACAGTGTGCAGCTCTGATGAGCCTTTCCACGCCCGGCTGCGAGCATGCGCACACCCCACTCCTGTCTCAGTATGGGTTCATCTCCCTCTCTCTCCCACACCATCCCTTCCCTTTATGATCTCCTTCATCACTTCCCTCCCCCTGGCATCACACACATGCATCTCTGCATGCTTTATAAAAATGTCATCTTTGTGTGTGTGTGTGTTTTTTTTCATACTGAGATCTATCATTATTACAACACCATTTTTACACACATGCATTTGTAAATCAGCTGATTTTTCATGCAGGCATATAGCAGTTGAACAGAGGAGTGTTTGTGTGTTTTTTTTTTTTAGACTTAAAGACTGAAGCTGAAAAAAGGAGATGCAGCAGTGTCACACACACACACACACACACACACACACACACACACACACACACACACACACACACACACACACACAACACTGCAGACATGGACTGAAATGTGCTGGGATGCAATTACCATAGTAACAAATGACATTTAAAAAGTCAAACATCAGTTTGTTTTCTGTTTTGTTCCTTTTTTTTTTTTTTTTTTTTTTTTTTGCTCGATATATGTGAAGCCTCTGTCTCAGTCTGTCCGTTTCTTTGCCTGAGCATCAGTAAACCCTTCTGATGACACCTTAACTGTATATTATTAGTCCATTGAGACCAATTTAACCTTTTTAAAAAGGTGTTAGAGGGATGTTGTGATAGATGAAAAGGTGTGAGATTTCGACTGAATACAATTTTACATGCAGATTTTTTATTTTATTTTTTTTAAATATACCTGTAAATATTCATGGGTAAAATAACTAAATGAGTAAATAAGTAAATATAATTAGAAAGCTGTGTTCGTTCTTTTTTTTTTTTTTTTTAAAAAAAAAAAAAGCACTTAAGCCAGGCTGTAGTCTTCTGATTCACATAGTTTGAAGAAATATAATGCAGTGAGATCTAAACTTTAAGGATTTGTCGTTAATGGAATAATTGTGTCGATACGTTGACGGCACGACTTTGTAAAGCTTCGCGCGAAAAAGAAAAAAAAAAAGAAAAAAGGAAGAGTTAACTTGGATCTAACGGTTTTTACGCATCGATTAACACGGACATTTTTCCATAACCACTAATAAAAAGTAAATTGAAAATATATTATATATTGAAAATTCAAGCTTAGCCATTTCGAGGAGTCAAAAATAAACAAACAAAGCAAATAAAATAGATAATAATCTGAAATAAACGTCATATTTTATGCTTCATCGTAGAAAACTCACTGCACTATTTTTTATTTTTATTTTTATTTTTTTTGCACCTTCAGCGAAACCAGCTGCAGAAATGTTACAGGTGCAACAACAGTTTAAGGTTCAGTTGAAGTTTTATCAAATACAAGTTTACAGGAAAATAAAAAAAAAGGCCTGTGGGAGCATTAAACCATTATAGGAGGATAATCGTATTTTCTATTTTAATTTTTAGATGTTTTTCGCCTCCTGTGAGATTTTGGCTTTATGCCCAGGAAAAGTAATCATACAGTAATGACACAATTAAACATCATTTTGTGTAGTTAAGGTTGGAGCTAAACGTTTATCAGATTTGGTAAATGAATTTTTTATTTTATTTTATCTTATTTTTTGTACACTTTTTCCTGCTGGCTTTTTAACAAGCTGCCTAAATTATACAAACAAACTTTTATTTCTCACAGTTAGTTTATTTAATAACTAATTATTGCAGATGATTGAAAACATTATATCTTTACCAGTAGTTATATTTTTATTTACTTATTTTTTTACAGTAGCCCCCCCTTTTCTTTTCTTTTCTTTTTTTTTTTTTGTTTTTTGTTTTTTTTGTTTAATCCGAAATGGTTTGGCTAAAGCTTCAGCTCATTAGGGAGGAACCAATTGATTATAAAGAGACTCAGAGTCTTTACTTGGAAAAAGGGCCCCCTGTTGTTTCAGACCAGCTCCTCTAACTTCCCAAAGTGCAGGGGCCCGGAGGCAGGGCTGTGGACTGTGTGCCTCCAGTAAATGGCTGCAGATCAATTCTGTGCAGAGGGGTGGGTGGTGAGGAAGGACTTAGGATACATTAAATCAGCCTGATTAGGAGTTTAGGCAAGGCCAAGGCTCAGGTCTGCCTGAAAGGCTGCCGGGCAGCCCTTGAGTGATACTATTCACATCCTGGGAGAAAGGTCAGTGCCAGAGAAGTTCACAGGCCCCATCTCCATTCTTATGCTAAAGGATCATACACATAGACTGATTCACTGCCTGGAAAGGCATAAACAGCTCCTGCCGACTTTCCCTCCAAAATGTTTGGATTCTTTTGCACTCAGGCTCTGTTTCTGCTTCTACGTTTAAAGCTTTTGAAGTAGAGAAAGGTTTTGATGTGAGATTATTGTTTTAACAGCCGTGGCAAACTTTGTCGACTTCTTTGCATTTCAATTAAAGACCAAAAAGGACATAACAGACACACATATATAGACGTTGTTGCCCAAAGTGTTTGAATCATTTAGTTTTCAGATGCATTTCTGTTTTATTACTATTTCTAAACACCTTTGTCCAGGTTCAGTCATTACATACCGAGTCCCGTTTACACTTTAACTATCAAGAATAAATCCCATTGTCACAATTATTTTATGAAAAGAGGAAAAAAAAAATGTATTCCAACTTTATACACAACAATAAATGTTTTTTGTAGTAGGCTTCGGTTGCTCACTGTGGCCTGGCTGAACAAATCACAGCTCACTGGTCTTGTACAAGCGGAGTCTGTTTGAACACTTTTACAAAGTCGACCTATTGTTTTTCTTAATATTTTATGTAGTTGTTTTGTAATAACTGGGTTTTATGAACTTCCTTTAAATAGACTTCACACATTTTCCTTTCTGTCTCCTTGCCCAGTGGTCACTGGGGAATAACAGGAAATAGCCACTTAATTAGCAGCACTTGACCTTTAACCCTTCCTCAGACAGGCTCCTGACCTCAGCATCTCTCCGGCCTGTTTATTGTCCTCTAAGGGACTGTCCAAATCATGACCTCTGACCCTTACTGACCTATAGGGACCTCACAAACAGGCCCGGCTGCCCCTTCCTTATATAACACACTCATCAAAACACTATATTTAACCCATTAGGCAACTGGAGCGTTTACCTCTGTGGAGAAATGACATGATATAAGATGTTTAGATCATGATTAGGAGCTCTCAACATTTGTTTGTACAAAAAGTACATAAAGCACACACTTGCAGATGCATATAGGGTACAGCCAACAGAATACGAGTCATCTTTTAATCATGAAAATCATATCGGTGTAACAGTTTTGGAAAATAATTTGAACATTTGGGCTTTCGTTCCAAGCAGACTCTACAGAGGCTGATTTCACTAATGGGTTTGCATTCAACCAGAGAGGGGAACTAATCAGTGAAATCAGCCCGCTGTAGTGTTTGGACGGATTGAGAACATGCTGATTTTGGGGCCTCGGTGAGTGGGATTTCCACTGCAGCGTGATTATGATTTAAGATTTAGAATGATGTGAAACTGTTCACAAGTGTAGGGTAAGTGTTTCATCACATCCACCAGGAAAGGGGTGTTTATGTTTGTCTTTCATTGCACTAGGTTTCTTGAAACATGATGTAGGGATACGACTAATGCTTTAGATTTAAATGGTGTGGATGCTGTATTATTATTATTTATTTTATTTATTTATTTATTTATTTTTCAGTTTTTCTAATATTGGTAGGCAAGGTGCTTGACTGAATTGTTGGACTTTTTTGCCTTGGCTGAGGTATTTACTGTACTGAAGACCCTCCTATTTCAACTATCTTTTTATTCCAACCTCTCAATCCCTTTTTTCCTTTTTTTCCCATCAGTTTTTTTTTCAGATTCTACCACAGAATCACTTCACTATTGTGTAATGTGTACATTTAATTACCTAAATTATATTTCTCTGCTTTATTTTTTTCTGTATCTTTTATTATCTCTATATAATCATGCTACTTGTACATTTGTTCTTCTGCTACTGTGACACTTCATTAACCTGCATTACACCAGGAAAGTTGTTTTCCGTTCTGTAATTCCTCAACGTTAGTGACATTCATTTTTTATCACTGTTTTCCAATTTAAGAATTTTTTTTTTAAAGTTACACATTTAAAGAAATTTCTGTCTCACTGTATAGATCCATCAATCAGTGACACTTTAAATGACACTGAATTAAATACTTATGATCCCAATGTGTCGTTAAAATCACTTGAAATACGCGTCAAATTTAATTACACATCGAGCTGTACTTTTAATAGAAAGTCACACTATTTTATAAATTATTTATTTTTTACCCTGCATCCTTTTTTTTTTTTTTAACCAGTCAGTCATATCGTGTAAAACTACAGACACGGAAATAATCCCCCGTTGACCCCACGCGCGTGCATCTGTTGTTTGACTCCGGACACAGATCAGTCGGACACTGATTGAAGTCCGGACACCGGGTCGGCCTGTAATCCCGAAACATGATTAGTACTCAAAAACAGACCCGTGTATCCAGTGTTAAAAAAAAAAAAAAAAAAAAAAAAAGCGATTTAAAAAAAAAAAAAAAAAAAAAAAAAGCGATTTAAAAAAAAAAAAAAAAAAAAGAAAGAAAAAATTAAAACTCGCATTTTTCCCACTTTCTGTTATTAGTTTAGATCAAATCATCGCAAAAAAATAAAATAAAATAATAATAATAATAATAAAAATAAAATAAAAGTATACCCTTCTACACATCCCTGATAGACAACTTGTGAATGCGTCTTATAAGATTATTATATATTTAAACAGGGTCATTGTGTGTCTGATGAACTTTCTCCTTCACATTCATTCAACCCACGTCTCAGTCTGCTCCTCCTGATTAAAACTTAATGCGAGGTCACTCCAACACTTCCTCACACACAGGAATCCATTAAAAACCGACTTATAAACACATCCAGAGTTTTCTGTCCCCCACTCATTTTAGAAGATTAAATACTTCTCTGTAAAAATGATATTCAACTTAAAACATGTGAATTTTTCATGGTAACAATCAGAAAGTATTGGTTTCCCACTTTGATCAACAAAATAAAGACACTATTACATGAAAATATTCCCAATAATGCAGATTTTTATTTTACCATAACACAGCATATATTATTACAATACACATCTCAAATATGCATTTATGTCTGGGAAATTAACTTAATATATTTGAGGTAAAAAAGAATTATTTCAATAAAACTATGTCATATAAAGGAACAATTAAGCTAGTAATTAATATCTACAGACTGATTAACATATTATAAAATGATTTGACTCGTATATTCAGCTTGTATCTTTAAAACTTTTCATGCAGACTTCAGTTCGGCGAGTTTTTCCTGGCGTGCATGCAACATTTCGGTGGGTTTAGTCCAGGGGCTTCTCGTGCCAAGTAGAATCCTGCAGAGTTGAGAGGGGTTTGCAGACCCTGTCCCTTCCTGAGAATAAACAAAAGAGGGCATCATTAGCATGAGAATCAAGCTTGGCTCCATAAACCATCCCTATATGTGGAAAATAACGATATTACACATTTTCAAGTAAGAAACAATAAGTATAATGAGTATCGTGGTAAAAGTATTTAATGGAATGATGGATTTTTCCATATAAGATAGTGGTTTTATAGGCATAAAAGTGAATTTGTTCAGAGGGAAAAAAAAAAAACTTTAATTATAATTACACTTCTCAGCTTCTAAAACACTGAGTAGTCAATAAAAACAGTGTTACAATAAAAAAAAAAGATTAAAACTAAAAATCCCAGGATCCCTAGATTAAAACATATTAAAAGGGTATAAGAATAAACTCCTATGCAAGTGCAGATGCAATTTAAGAACAGCTATAAAAGTGATGATGAGTCTGCAAAACGAAGCTCTCTGGGCAGGTGATTTCAAACGCTGAAAATGTTTTGACAACAATGATTTTTTACTGGTTTTCGTGATTTTCAGTTTTGGTCATTTGCAATAGCGAATAGTGTTTGAGAAAAACAAACTTCCTTTTCATGTCCTGTAAAAATAGGCCCCTGTGCTCTGTGTGTTGTTCTTCTCTCCCATTTGCAGGCTGTATGCATGGAGGGATCTTAAGGCTTTTATCCCCACAGGGAACCAGCCCGAACTCTTTCTCTGTCAATTTTCACCCACTCCCCAATTCAGACAACCCTTTTCTCCCACCAACCCCACAATGAAGGATTTGTCCTCGTTCTCTTTGTCCACCTCTGATATCTTTTTTTGACTGCTCCCTCTCTGCAGACAGCATGCAGCGTATGCAAATACACACTCTTTTATTCGTGAGACCCCTCCCCTGAATGAATGCATCCTTAAATGAGGCCACACTTGCACACATTTACAGAGGGG
Organism: Maxillicosta whitleyi; assembly: GCA_029822895.1. Taxonomy (NCBI): domain Eukaryota; kingdom Metazoa; phylum Chordata; class Actinopteri; order Perciformes; family Neosebastidae; genus Maxillicosta; species Maxillicosta whitleyi. The sequence continues at coordinate 424,941 of JAPSES010000249.1, forward strand.
GCAAGGAAACATGCACGTATTACAATCAGTGGATTTGCATGCCCACTCTGACATGCAGTCACTCAAACATCACAACCTGACAAACTGAAAATGAGCAGATACAAAATATATCCATGCAACTGTGCTGCTTGTAATAGATAAATCAAGTGTCTATACATGTAGTTTATAAACAGGACTGACAACAGGAGAAAGTTATAGAACGGAGGTTGGGGTTGACCGCTATTATTACTGTGAATTTATTTTTGTGGCAAATTAAAGACTATTGAATAATATTTGTAACTACAAATCATTCGTTTTGCAGAAGATGGATAAATATTAAGCTTCTTAAATATATTTGTCTTGCATGTATGTATGTATGTATCGTTACGCTGTGTGATAATTCATTGTCACTTTTAACCAACTGTGTTAAAAGCTTAAAAATAGAATTAACCACCGTATATGCAGCTTGTCTCCAACTTGTTTTTTTTTTTTTGTTTTTTTCATTCTGAAGATGGTGTGTGTGGTGTGATCAGACTAAATTTAAAGCTATTTGTTTTATCTGGTTGTGCAATTATACAGACCCCCTTTTTTTTTAATCAAAATGTCCATCTCTTCTGGCCTTTACTTGGCATCAAAGACTGATAAAAGTCATCTTTTAGAAGCGTCAGTTTTCTATAGATCTTGGGAAATGAGACACATTTTTGTTGGCAAAGTATTATTTTCTGTCCTGACAAGTGTTGTTTCAGAGTTATGATGGTATATTTAGTGTGTTATATTAAACCCCAGCCTACAACACACACACACAGTGGGTGTTCAGATGTGAAAAATGAGACTTGAATGGTCCAGCAGAATAGCGATGATGCACTGAGGAAGGGGTGTAGACTGGTAATGTGTAACTCTAAAGGTTGCATGAATTATAACAGTGTCTGATGAACATAAAGCGCTCTTTTGCCGCTAACATTCCCAAGCTGGCCCGTGCCATCTGTGAGTGTGAGTGAATGGGTAGGAGTTAGTGTGTGTGTGGTAGGGGGCTGACGTCTGCTGGACAGCTCTGACAGTTCGGCCTTTTCAGTCGTACATTACTGAGACGGCCGGCCTCTTTCCCATAGCAACCCTAACAGAGGTCAAAGGCTATGTAACCCCCCCATCAACACACACACACATACACACACCCCACCTCCTCGTCTCAAACTCCAGGGTGGCCACAGACACCCTTAACTTTTCAACTGCCTGCAGACAGAAAAGCTGCACCCGTGAACTTGAACTTGACTTTATTTCTGACAGTGATGGAGTGACTTGTATAGAAACTTAACACTGCCCCATTTGAGGACTATATTGAGACTTTTTTTTTTTTTTTTATTCTTTCCTGTGCAAGTTTTAGCCCAGTGATAAATCCACAAATGCACAATTACCGCCGTAGTTTAAAAAACATGTGAAAAATAAAATAAAGAGGTCACACCAAGGATTCCCCCTAATTCTCCTCACGCTATATCCTCATCTCCTGATATGATTACAGGGGACGACTGTATTAAAGGCTCAGTCACCTAATTCTCCTCTACTTTCATCAGAGCATGCAGGACCCCTACTCAGGGATGCCACCGCCAACAGACGTAATCTGAAAAGCCTGGGATGTGGAAACTTCTCTCCATCTTCCTCTAAGATACTTAACATCAGGCTTTGTGCTAGATTAGTCTCGGCCAAAGTTGTATTAAAGAGCCCTGATGAGCCTTGCTTGACCCACATTGGACCTCATCCAAGACCACGGGCAGCCCATGAGCTGGGCTTTATATATCACAGCAGAGCCGTTAAAACATTAATAGTGTCCACACTTGTGAGGAGAATCTGAAAAGGTAACCCAGGAGCTATACGGTATTAACATTTTATCGCTACTATGGCTACGCTGCTTCACCCACACAGAATGGGAACTGAGCACTGGCTACTGTCACTTCATCATGTCACACATTATAATTTCCCTGCACTGAAAATCCCACGTTGCAAAAGCAATACAGTTAATAATGAATAACAGGCGAACAAAAGGAAAAAGAAAGAAAATGTAATCATCTATATTCTGGCACTTTCTTGAGGGGAAATACATTTAGTCTGTCAAATTTTAAGTTATGTAAAAGTAGAAAGAGCTGGAGAATGAATATGTAAGTCACTGTATCTACAGCGAGCGGGGGGACATTCAGACCTTAAATCCTCTTGACACAATGTCAAAGCCCCTGACCTCACAGTTCAGCCACACTGGTTTCAGACAGTCTTGATTGAAAACTCTTTGTGTCAGAGCAGATTAAACGCAGACTTTAAGCGGTTTATCGTCAGAAAACTGTTTGGAACTGTTTGACACCGTAAAGCCTAACGTCGTATCGACACCAAGATGAGCTCACTTTAGCGGTTTTTTTTGTGTTTTCACTCGTGTTTTGACGATTTGTAAGACAAGTGACAGATAAAACTGACAGCCATACGTGGTTTGCATGTGACGTCTCACTTATTTTGCCCCAAATGCTAACCGAGGCGACGTACAATGTGGTCGAATACATTTCCCTGATGAATTTGCTTGAGTCACTGCCTCTGTTTGACCGTGCTGTCTCTGTTCACTACTGCAGCTACAGTATCACATACAGTTGCAGGCTGGGGGGGGGGGGGGGGGGGGGGGGCGCGGGGGGG
>JAPSES010000249.1:438202-455679 GCA_029822895.1 Maxillicosta whitleyi
GTACTAATGTAAGGAATGATGAAGTAATGGTACTAATGTAAGGAATGAAGAAGTAATGGTACTAATGTAAGGAATGAAGAAGTAATGGTACTAACGTAATGAAGAAGTAATGGTACTAATGTAAGGAATGATGAAATAATGGTACTAATGTAAGGGATGATGTCCAAAGGGATCATGTGGATGTGGACGTGTGTCTGGATCAGTACTTATGTTGGTCTAACATTCTAAAATGGATGTTTCTTTCACCTTATATGTGTTTTTCTTGTATTTTCATATTCACTTGTTGGTTTTTTTCACTTACGGGTAAGGAACCAAATATAATAACTTCATTGACCTTGATTTTCTACATAACAATAAAAAAACCCCCAGAAAAATGTCACAAAAGAAATATAGTCTTTTTAGGTCCTCCAATAACACACTAATGTTGAATAGTTTAATTTCCATGTATTTCTATGAGTGCACTGTAAAGGGTTAGGTCATATAAATTAATTGGTTCATGTAGTGTTTAGTCAAAAACAAGAATATTCACTGGCATGAAATTGTAAAACATCATCTTTTATTGACTTATCCATGAGCAACACAGTGTCAGCAGCATTCAACAAAGGCATGCACAAGGCACAAAGCTATTCAAGTATATATGCAGCTTGTGGAAACAGCGGAGAAGCAGCAATTCTTTGTTTTCTCTTTGACTTTTACACTCAACTCATGGGTCATCTATGTAGGGATCATTGGGAGTCTTCATAGTATTCCGAAAATAATATCTGGCTGCAAGAGAAGAAAAGGCAAGCAAGCACATGTTTAGTTGTTTTAAAGAAAGCTCATCTGCGTAACATGCGACATGTGGCAGTCAAGTCAGTCACTCACACGTTGGAGAAAACGCTGCCCTGTGAAAGAGCTCGTATGTGGAGGCTGGCCCTCCTGTCCCCCTGCTTTGCAACGTAGATAACCATAAAGATTTGCAGCTTGGAAGGAAATACTCGCTACAACCAGTGACTGCAGAAGACAGACGAACATGTAGATAAAATACACAGATAGATCTATGGTTGGTTTTAGGTATTATGTGCTTGTAATGTCTTACCAGCCATTTGATCTTGAGTGAAAAAAGGGAAGTGAAGAAGAAAAACGTCCAAATGAGAGGGCAGATGATTAGACCCAACCAAAATATCCTGGCTTCTGTTTCGGTCCCAATATTCTGGCCCCGGGACGTCTGTAATTACAGGATAGAACGTATGATTTTGTAGAAGTATTCTGTCTTTGCTTGTTCATTGATGCTCAAACTGCAATAATAATGACTCACTTTTTTGGCCTCAAACACCCACAGGCTTTTCCCATCCTCATCGATCTGATTCCACCAACGCAGACCCACCAGCAGCCTGCCAGTCACATTCTGAAACCAATCAGAGAAATGTGAACAAAAAGAAACAGAGGGACTAAAAGGCTGAGGACATCGTAGTTTGTTGACCTCCCACCTTGACAGACCAGAAGTCAAAGGAGAGCAGGGTGATAATGAGGACAAAACACGACGTAAAGCTCTTGCTGACCCATTCACAGAGTAAATAGACGACAATGGCAACCACCCGGAAGAAAAGGTGGAAAAAGGAGGCGAAGGGGTGTCTGAAATAAAATACATACAATTAGGAAATGGCATGTACAATAGTGGGAAAAACAGTTTGCTGACGCCCTTAAAATGTTACACAATCTCAAATACTATCGTGAAATATCAGTACTTTTAGTCACTTACTGCTCATAACTCACTGTACATAAGAAATTATTATTGCAGTTTCTGTTGTCGACTTTATTTTTATATTTTTAAATTTACTTAAGTGAAATATTTTTGATCCTGGAACTCTTTTCCACTGCTGCTCCTGTACTCTGCTGTTGTAACACTGCAGTTTCCTCATTGTGGGACAAATAAAGGTTTTCTTATCTTAAGTATTTGCCAAAAAAAAAAAAAAAATCTTTTTGTGTTTCAGAAGGTATGGCTGCATCACACACAAATAAATGCATTTTTTTTAGTGGTTTATTGTAATAAGAAAAAACAAAAAAACAAAACTACATTCTTGACAGTTTCAACATGTCATGTTCTGAATGTGTTTCATTATCTTGCTGAAACCTTCAGTTTTGACCTAGATGGAACAGGGGAGCGTTTGTGCATTTGGAGAATGGAATAATACTTGTTAGAGTTCAATAACCTACAGGTGATTGTGAATGTAATATATCAGAAATGCATAGGGTGTCCAAAAAACCTGTACATCTTTTGTTCTATATGTCCTCAATGTTTCACTGCATGGTCCCTGATAGAAAAATAAATTAATAAAGAAACTAGTGGAATGGGCTTTATTACATTAAATGTAGTTTCCAACACAGACACAAGAACCCTACTTTGATGACTGCATGAAAATTGAATTAAAAACAAACAAACAAAACATATATAGGTTATACTATCATAGAAGCTCAATCCACCCAAAATTATACATAATAGGATGTAATAAAGAGATTGAAGGTTTGATCAATCTATGTACTGGCAAAAAAAATTAGACAACTGAGGTTTTATGGTAAATATTTGCTGCAGGGTACCTTATGACAGCACTTCCCCGCAACCTGTCCTCCTCGTCAGCAAAGTCCAGCTCAACATCTTCCGTCTCATCCGCCATCGTCTGGAGAAAAAAAAAGCATCCACAATTAGCACCTGAATGCACAAATAAACACAAACGGTCCAATACAAAGGATTTAGAGAACAGTTATTTGTAGTGTGCAATTGTGTAGAAAAGCAGGAGTACCATTTGGCTACAGCGGGGCTTTATTATGGGGTTGGTGTTGCAGTGAAATGAGACCGACACCGGCAGTGTTCCCCCCAGGCTCCACAGTCACATCCACATCAGTCAACACAGATTTAGAAGCTTGAAAGGGATGCGTGTCTACCACCGAGCAATAAAGATCATAGACTTTACAATATTAAAAATATGTCATATAACCTGTTTTAGGATACTGACAAAATTGTTAATCGATTAAAAGGAACGACCGCGGCAGGACTCGAACCTGCAATCTTCTGATCCGAAGTCAGACGCCTTATCCATTAGGCCACGCGGCCACCGATATTCATACGGTAACGGATTTCTTTTCTTAAATAAAAAGTAGTACGCAATTTTCCTTTCTTGGCGAGGTGTTTTTTGTAGTAAGGTCGTTTCTGACAGTGCACAAACCGCCAAGTTACTAAACACAAGCCACTGTTACGTTTGTCTTACATATTCGGTTGAACAGTACTTTACGAACGCTGCCTGTGGTCCGCCAGAGCGCCTGGTGTCGCTAAAGAGTCACGTTCCACAGTCAACAAATATCGTGGGTAAAAGCATGCTAAGGTTACAAACTTAACGTTATGTTTGGATCAATTTCACACATCGTTCAGTCATCATATTAACACTACAACTTAAAACATAGGGTAAGACTGAGTTTCTTTTGTTTTTAGCAAATGATGATGGATGATGTGTCTTTTAGTTAAGCTAATGGTACCTGCTTCACCAATGTGCTGTTAAGTTTAGCCTCAGTGTTGTTAGTGGAGAGTCCTGGTGCAAGTCACCATACTAACTGTTTTGTCTAGTGTTTTGTCTCTGTTCTAACTAGTAAGGCATCATTATAACAAAGGGAACACATACTGGGTTTTTGCTCTACCCTGCTCTAAATGTTTTGATGTAGTTGTAGATGTTGTTGATTTAATGTGTTCCAGGTCGATTGGAAAATCCTCATGAGGTGATGCTGCATGTCCTACGGTCCCCTCTGCAGAGACCTCTCATCCGTCTACAATGGCCATGTCTACACTCCCACTACTCCACCAAGTCTCAACCTGTCCAGGGGAAGGACTCCACAGAGACTCGAGTGAACCCCCTTAACATCCAGATGCTGTCAAAGAAACTCCATGAGCAGATCTTTAGAGGCATCGAGCCAGAATATAAAGAGGAAGATATAGAGCGCAGCATTAAACACTTGCAGAAGCATCACCTGTGGGGGAAGGAAACTGCACTGCTGCCTGATGTGGAGCTGAAGCTTCCTCAAATGTATGGCCAAAATATTGATGAACACTTCAGCATCTTGGCCAAGAAGCAAAGCCTTCCCTACCTGATGGCTGCAGCTTCACTGCAGCAGGCCGAGCTACCTCCAATGCCTCAGGAGTGGACCTGGGGGGTTGGCTGGACACAGTATGGGCCAGATGGGGAAAGCAAGAAGGTGGATTTCCCAAATGAAACAGCGCTGGTGTTTGACGTGGAGGTGTGCACAACAGAGGGGCAGTGTCCTACACTAGCAGTTGCTGTGTCACCGACTGCCTGGTGAGTAAAATTTAAAGATTCAAGATGGAAAGATTTACTGACTGACTGGTGATCTGCATGCCCTTACTGGTTTGATCTCCTTTTCAAGGTACTCATGGTGCAGTAAACGTCTGATTGAAGAGCGTTACTCTTGGTCAAATCAGTTGACCTTAGCTGATCTCATCCCACTGGAAACTTCCGTGAACTCTGCTCGACCTCAAGGTGGTCAGTGGAAGGAGAGGCTCATAGTGGGTCATAATGTCAGTTTTGACCGATCCTACATTAAGGAACAATACTTATTAAAGGTCAGTGTTGAGAGAATGGTGTGTTTTTCATGTGGCTCCTGCTGTTATTTTTGATCATATTTGTGCTATTCATGTGGAAAAATATGTCTCTTTACTTGTACCTCATATTCTTGTACATTCAGTGAAATTGTTTTCCTTCTTAAAGGGCTCTAAGGTGCGCTTCATGGACACTATGAGCCTTCACATGGCCATCTCTGGGCTGACTGGATTCCAGCGAACACTGTGGATGGCCAGTAAGATGGGTAAAAAAAGGGGCCTTCAGGAAGTCAAGGAACATATAAAAAAAGCTGGACAGAAAAAAGATGGTCCGATGGTTTGTGTCTCTTCTGCCTTGTTTTACAGTAGGTCTGAGTGTTTCTTGATCATTGGCATAAACAGGTATGAATGTGACATGATGTTTTTGTGTTCAGATTGGCTCCTGGGACTGGGTGAATATTAGTAGCCTCAATAATCTAGCCGATGTCCATAATCTGTATGTGGGAGGGCCGCGACTGCAGAAAGAGGCCAGAGATACTTTTGTGAAGGGAAGCATGATGGACGTCAGGAACAACTTTCAGGTCAGAGGTCCATGATGAGTCTTGTATTAAAATGTCTGTAATAGTCAGCCATATTTGATCACATTATCATCGTTGTTTTTCCTTCTAATTGACTTGCCTTGATCATGAACAATTTGGCCAGTAATTATGCCTCTGCTGCCCCCTGCAGGAGTTAATGCAGTACTGCGCCTTGGATGTACAAGCCACCCATCAGGTCTTCACAGAACAGTTACCCCTCTTCATGGAGAGGTCAGCAACTCCCCATAACATCCACTGAACATCTATTTAAATGTCATTGTGACATGTGCCTGCAGGATATGTGCATTCATGTAACAGAGCTTTCACCAGTCGATATTAAAAGTTTACAATTCAATAATCTGAATTATTATATTATATAAGATTTTGTAAACTGCTGTAAAAATACTGTGTTTTATTGAACTTCTATCTTAAACTTCAACTTAAATAAGTTGCTCTCCATCCCACCCCTTTTTGGGCATGTGCACTACTGGTCAAATGTTTTAGAACACCCTAGTTTTTCCAGAATTTAATTGAAAATGATGCAATTTAATGTCTCAGTGCACTCTGAAATTAAAGCGTAGAAAAAACAAACAAGTGAAGTTAAAAAAAAATATCATGGAATCAGTTTATAAACTAAAATATATTCTAAACATTGGATTGGTTGAACACACTTGTGTCATTCTTTCTACATTGGAAATCAAATATTGTTCATAAAGTTCTTCCAACTCTGTTACAGAAGTTCCCATAAGTGTGTAACACTTGTAGGTGTCTTTGCTTTCACTCTTCTGTCCAGTTCATCCAAACTCCATGGGGTTAAAGTCTGGACACTGTGCTGGACACTCCATGTTTTCAAACTTACCATCTTGCTTTTTCTTGAGGTAGTTCTGGTATAGTTTGAATTATGTTTTAGGTCATTACTTTGCTGTAGGATGAAACTCTGACCCACTAGGCCCATCCCAGAGGTACTGCATGGTTCTGCAGAATGCTGTGGCAGCCATTTTGGTTCCGGGTGCTTTCAGTCTGTACTAGTCACTGGCCCAGGATCCAACAAAACAGCCTATTCTTATGTCTAAGTTTATCTTGATTGTTGATTTTTGTATTATTACTATTTATGTTTTACATATTCACATATATAGTAAATTTTATTGCATGTTTGGAATAAATGACTAGTGAGAATTTTTTTTTAGACTTCCAAATGCATTTTTTTTTATCCAGTTAACCTTTCTTAAGTAAGTTACAGCAATCTATTGGCAAAAATTATGAAAGTATGATCAATGAATTCTGCAGAGTATTAGGGCTTGAACATATTCACTTTGAAGCCTCTGAATGTGCAAATGAGACATGTGTTACTACTGGCAAGGTCAGAATCTCCATTATACCTTACTTTTTTAGAGAATATTTGCAGGATTAACAGCTGAAAGTTACTGAATATTTTTGAGAAAGTAATTTTAGCCACAGGTGATGTTCTCAGTTTTAGAGGGTTAATGGTTGAAGAAATTTGATTTATTGAAACCTTCAGAATACCCTTCCAAGAACATTATTTTTACAGAATAGTGCCATTTCTTTATTCAGGTGTCCTCATCCAGTAACGTTAGCGGGAATGCTGGAGATGGGGGTGAGCTACCTTCCTGTCAATCAAAGTTGGGAACGGTACCTGGAAGAATCTCAGGACATATATGAAGAACTCCAGAGAGAACTGAAGAAGTCGCTGATGATTCTAGCTGACGATGCTTGCCAACTCCTGCAGGATGACAGGTCAGGAGACTACCCTTCAAATACCATGTTTTTTTTTCTGTTCCATCCAAATCTACCTAATTCATTAAACTTTATATTTATACATAATGTGTACTCCTGTTACTCTTGCAGGAACATTATTTTACTCTGCATTATAAGACAACCTCCACTGAATGGCACAAATTTAATTTCTGTATTAAAGATACAAAGATGACCCCTGGCTTTGGGATCTGGAGTGGGATGTGCAGGAGTTCAAGCTGAAAAAAACAACTGCAAGGAAAAAAAAAAGCTCCAAAAAAATGGCTGAAATAGCAGTTACTCCTACAAACTGGGAAGAAGGTAGAAATATACTCACGTTAAAGACAGCAATGCATGCCTCTTTTCTAAAGTTTATGGAGTCATTATACCGTTTGTTGTGTTGTCAGACCGAGGCCCTCCATCTGAAGAGGAGATGGAAGGCCGTTGCTCCAGCAGACTGACTGTGGAGAATCTGAAGGAGACAGTGAATCAACTTCCCAAAAGAAGACAACATCTGCCTGGGCATCCTGGGTAAGAGGACTATTGACACCACCAAAGCAGTCATTATTTTTTATTTTAAGTGACACAATCATTCAAATCACTGCTACAGTTCTTGTGTGTTTTATGCATGCCCTCAGATGGTATCGTAAGCTGTGTGAAAGGATGACTGAGGACAACTGGTCACCTGGAGCCAGTCTCATAAGTCTACAGATGAGAATGACACCAAAGCTGATGGGTCTAACATGGGATGGCTTCCCCCTACATTACACCGAGAAACATGGGTGGGGCTATCTGGTCCCTGGCCGCAGAGACAACCTGAATTCTCAAGAGGAAAATGAAGGACCCATATGCCCACACAGGTACTTTATAAATACAGTAATATTTATAGTAGTAATAATAAATAATAATATAATTGCAATTATCAAGCACTTTTCATACAAAGTAATCTCTGCTTTTTTTACTTGCTAACACATCCTGACTAGATTATTTTAGGTTTATCAAGGCAAGGCTAGTTTATTTGTATAGTACAATTCATACACAGGGACATTCAAAGTGCTTTTCAAAAATGGAAGGTATGGTATAAATATATTGACAAGAATGAAGATTAAAACAGTAAAATACTGATTTATAGAAATAATATTAAAATAAAAAGAGAAAAGTGCAGAAAAAATAGTTTTTGTTGACAAATGCAGGACATCAATGAAACATTTCCAGCTTGGACTTAAGCCTTCCGCTGCCTTCCACATGTACATCCCACAGACCAGGGGTGTCAAACTCATTTTAGTTCAGGAGCCACATTCAGCCTGATATGATATAAAGGGGGCCGGAGCAGAAAAATAATACAAATAATAGGATAATAACTTTAGAGTGAAAAAACATAAAATTCCGTAATGAAAATATTTACATCTATGAAATGTACTCAAAGATAAGATGACCAACCTGAAAATTCTTAAATTAAATAAGTGCAATGTTAACAGTATTACGCCTTAGGTTATCATTTATACATGTGAATCACAACGTACAGATCACAGTGGATTTAAAACAACACGAAACATTAAATAACAGGCAGAATATTATTAAAACTCCACATATGTCTCTTAAGAGAATTCAAGTTATGTAAACATGTAAACATTTTTGTGTAATTTTTTACACTAAATCAAAGAGAAAAAATTGCAGTTTTCATGATTTCTAGGTTATTATGATCGTATTTTACTGGATTGATCATTGATAGATTGAATCGACCAAAAAATATTTTAACATCCTTGATTGTTCATATCTTTCACAAATTCATCCCAGGGGCCAGATTGAACCCTATGATGGGCCGTATCTGGCCTCTGGGCCTTATGTTTGACACCTGTGCCATAGACAAAGGCAGCAGAATTGGGTCAGATTGACCCCAAAGAATACACAGCGGTTAAACACGTCTCATATGATCACAGAATAATCCAGATTTTGGCAGCATGAAACTGAAATGTTGCTTCTCTCTGTTTAGTCTTGAGCAGAAAGCCTTTCTCTGACGTTCTCAGTCTCAGATGGATTGATGGCTACATATTTCATTTATTTGTGCGGTCTCACATTTAGAAGTTAAAGATTTGTTGGTTCCACAGAACTATCGAGAGCATTTACAGAGAGTACTGTGAGCAAAACAGCAAAGAAAGACCTGAGTATCTGGACATCAACCCCCCAGATGACCTCATGTTGACAGACACCAGTGTGTGGGCAAAGGTATGTAAACATTCCTTATGTAGCACGACTTCACTACTTTTCATCTTCCTTATTCCTTAGAAACATGTCACTTACACTATACATTTTCACTCTTGTTTCTAAGGTGGAACAGCTGAGTTCCCTGGAGAGACTGCCAGAGGAAAATGGAGTCAGAATGATGAAAGATGAGAGGAAGAAACACAGCCTGAATGAAGTGGTCTGTATTTGTGAAGGTGTTGAGACTATATCCATGTGGGTGACAGATTATATGAATGAACTGTACTGTTATAAATGTGATGTAACTTTAGTTTATTTTAGATTTAGTAATATTAATATGTGTTTTGTGTATGTTCAGGGGTATTCTTCTGTTTTACTGATCAGACTTCATGCATTTACTGTAATTTGTTGTATAAATTAGTCCAGAAATCCACATCATGTCCCAGAGGAGAGTCACTGCCATTATCACCATGGAAACGGACCATACAATGATGTAGACATCCCAGGATGCTGGTTTTTCAAATTACCCCATAAGGTGAATTGATGTTCAGCTGGTTTCCTTAAGTCAGTAACAGTTTTCGGATCCCGTAACAAAAAAAACACCCTGAGCTGTTGTAATTCTTTCACTTTCAGGATGGTAATCAGAACAATGTTGGCAGCCCTTTTTCAAAAGACTTCCTGTCCAAGATGGAGGATGGTACTTTAAGGGCAGGAAGAGGTGGGACCAATGCTACACGTGCTCTGGAGATCAATAAAATGATGTCCTTCTGGAGGAATGCTCATAAACGTATCAGGTACTAATCATATTTTGTGACATAAAATGATTTGTTTGGGTGTAGAATATAGTCAGGATCGATGGTAATGTTGACGAATTGAAATTTGAACTCTACCTGTATTTAGTTCTCAGATGGTCGTGTGGTTGCGTAAGGGAGAACTTCCACGAAACGTCAGCAGGTGCGTAGCGTCTACTTCTCAGTGCTTTAGAGTACACACATGGAGTCTGTTTAGTATTACAGATCACCCATACTTAGACCCATCAGACAATCTCTGCGTTCTTCTGTCCTCCTTAGACATAAAGAGTTTGATGAAGAAGGTCACTACGGCGCCATATTACCTCAGGTCGTCACTGCTGGAACAGTAACGCGTAGGGCTGTGGAGCCAACGTGGCTGACGGCGAGCAATGCACGGGTAAGAAACCCAGGTAGAAAATAAATAAGTAAAGTTCAAAATCAATATATACATTTCATTCCGTATAGTAAAACATGCACAGAAGCGGAATTGAGTTTGTCTTGCGTCAACAGCGGGATCGTGTCGGCAGTGAGCTGAAGGCCATGGTCCAAGTCCCACCTGGGTACCACCTGGTGGGAGCAGATGTGGACTCTCAAGAGCTGTGGATTGCTGCTGTGCTTGGAGAGGCTCATTTTGCTGGCATGCACGGTAACCTTTTAACAATCTGCTTACATTAATAATAAAGTTAGATTGTGCCTTGTATCGCTGTATTTGGAAATATGAACGTATTTAAGAATTTTGAAGGATAATGAACACAATTTCCAATATTATACACAAAAATCCCAAAGTGCCTGGAGATCTGTATTCTAGGTCTTATTCTAGAAACTTGAGCACTTAGAACTGATGAAAGCAGGCTGGTGAACCTCTGTCTAATACATTTCTCATAGGTAGACACTGGAAAAGTGTTGAACTTTCATCCTGCATAGCTATTGAAACGATCATGTACACAATTTAACAGAAAACTCATAACTTCCACAAGATATGGAATTAATTTCTCAAATTTTTAGACTGAAGGCCTGAAATCTCATCATCATAACTTACAAAGTAAGACCATACCCATTACACATCCGCATTTAAAAAATATACTTTTGGGGTGTGGGTTTATGCCCACACAATGTTACCAATTCAAATTCAAAAGGTATATAATCTATTAAACATTCAATAAAGATATGTGTTAAAATTAAGTTATATTGTTAGATAATGACAATTGAAATGCTTTTTTTTTTAGTTTATTGTAGTGTTGTGTAAAAATTAGTGATGAGCTAATGCTGTATCATTACTGGGTTTAGGTTGTACTGCCTTCGGTTGGATGACTCTTCAAGGAAAGAAGAGTCAGGGCACTGACCTGCACAGCCGAACTGCTGACGCTGTGGGCATCAGCCGAGAACACGCCAAGGTGTTCAACTACGGCCGCATCTACGGTGCAGGACAGCCCTTCGCTGAGAGGCTCCTGATGCAATTCAACCACCGCCTCGGTCAACCGGAAGCTGCTAATAAAGCCCGGCAGATGTACGCTCTAACAAAGGGCATACGCAGGTACATTTAAAAAGTCATCTGCATCCCAACAAACTTTTCTGCAGGTTCAGGGACTTTGTTAATGTGATGACATGCTCCTCTGTGTTTTGTCAGGTACCATCTGTCAGAAGAGGGCGAGTGGCTGGTGAAGGAGCTCAATGTGGACATGGAGAGAGACGAGGATGGAAGTGTGTCCTTGCAGGAGTTGCGGAGAATTAATAGACTGGCATCACAGTAGTGAGCAAACATTTCATTCCTAAAGTAAACGCACACATCCAGGAGCCTGTCAGTTTTACACATTTTGTATTTCAAACTTCAGCCTCAGATTTTCTGGATCTGAAGTTGAAGTTATAAGTTGGTAGATGTTCATTATGATGACATAAACACAGCCAAATCCAAATATAATAACATGCATTGCTTTGTTGCTACATAGCTATTATGTTAGAAAATTGTTGCTAAGATTAGATGACAGTGCTTTTGAGATGTCACATTTTGCATCCAGCCTTCTTCCCACTTGAATTCTAAACCAGACAGACTTTACATTTGGAGTTGTCATAAAATCTGGCTGTAATCAATTTAACCTATTATTCTGCACTCCTGTCCAAAATGTTGGACACTGATCCAGGCATAGAAGCTGTTTGTGTAGGAGTGTCCTGTCAGTTGGACATCCTTCCTGTCCTCATTTTGACAACATCAAGCCCACGCCGGTTCATGCTCTAGTGGTAAACATTTTGGCTGAGCTGTGTGCTCCAAATGCTCTGAAAACACTTAACTCATCTTTATTTTTAGAAATTCGGCTGTGTTTTATAAAACAGACTAAGGGAAACATATCCAGACCTGGAAATTAGTAAAATGAAATGTCCTCATTTCTCATTCACAAGAACCCAACTTGTAGAATATTCTTGCATCTTCAGTTTTTTTTTCTTTTTATCATTTTATCTCTTAGCTCTCGGCGGAGGAAGTGGGATGTGGTCGGCAAGCGTGTGTGGGCTGGAGGTACCGAGTCACATATGTTCAATAAGCTTGAGAACATAGCACATTCACAGCAGCCGTCCACACCTGTTTTAGGCTGCAGGATCAGCAGAGCTTTGGAGCCCAACGCCGTTAAAGATGAGGTGACACATCAGCCCCACTATGTGTGTAACTACAATTAGCATGAGAAAGGGGACTTTGCCTTTTTTATGCTACAGTCTCTGTGTCTTTTGGCAGTTTATCACCAGCAGAGTGAACTGGGTGGTGCAGAGCTCCGCAGTGGACTACCTCCATCTGATGCTGGTGGCAATGAAATGGCTCTTTGAAGTGCATGACATTGACGGCCGGTTTTGTATCAGTATACACGATGAGGTGCGGTACCTCGTCCGCAGTGAAGACCGTTACCGAGCAGCGCTGGCGCTTCAGATCACCAACCTGCTCACAAGGTCTGTTTTCAACTGTTTATTAATGACAAAATTTAGAATGAACTTTGCGATCTTCAGGGTTTGCCCAGGAGCTTGAAATCCTTGAATTTCAATGTGTTTTCAAGGTCTGAAAACAGCTTGAATTTTAGCTGAAGTGCTTGCAATTATAACTCTGTGATGTGATTTATTTTTAATATTAACTCAAACCAAAACTACTTACAGAGATGCTATGCATTTTGAGGGATAGAACTTTATCATAAAGAAAATTAGCTTTCATCAGGTCAACTCCAGGTACATTTTTTTTATCTTAATCTTTGTCTTGGTGGCTTCCCTCCCTTTATTTGGATAAAACTGTGTTCCCCTTTGATTTCTAGATGTTTATAGCATAATGGCATGTATATTATTGTGATTAAAAAGTGAAAATAATAGTCATGAGTATATGTATTCCTGTATTTTACCCCAGCAATAAGGTGTTGTGCTGGAAAAATTGGGAAAACAACCCTTAAAAGTGCTTGAATTTCACCTTAAAAAATGTGTATGAACCCTGGGTCTTTATAACCTTGTGGTGTTTTCTTATTTCTTCAGGAGCATGTTTGCTCATGCACTGGGCATGCAGGACCTGCCACAGTCAGTGGCTTTCTTCAGTGCAGTTGATATTGACCAGTGTTTGAGGAAGGAGGTCGTCATGGACTGTGTGACTCCCTCGAATCCAACAGGCATGGAACGAAGATACAACATAGCACCAGGTGAGTATTTTCTTTTTAATCTGTATTATGATAATGGCAAGGCATTGTATCACAGTGAAATAATAAAGTGCAACCAGAGAGTGTAACTTTAATAACAGTTATAAAGGAAATTCAGGAGACATCCACACATATTTTTTTCCAGATTCACAGGAAATAATTATAGTGTGTACACACTTTTAACAGGTGAGGCCTTGGATGTCTATCAAATCATCGAAAGCACGAGAGGTTCGCTAACCAAAGGAAGATAGTGTTTTTTTGGGGCTGAACTCAGGAAAACAGGCCAAACACACAACTCCCAGAAAGCTGTTCCACGATTGGTCAAGTTGGAGATCTGAGAGGAATCTGGAGAAAGGGACCAAAGTGAGTCTAGCTCACCGTTTGGTCTTCTTCTGTTTGGGCTCTTGTGCCTCTTCCTCTTCATCCTGTGACAGCGTTGTCTGAAAGGAATGGAGGAAGAAATAAACACAGACCTTGACCAGCAACATCTAATGGGGAACACTGGGAAACGTTCCAGACTGTATTGCTATGTCCATATACAGGCCTAATGTTTCTATACAAGAAGACAGTGTTTATAATATAGCTACTGGATGCAATGTGAGCTGGGCCTTGCCTGCTGGCTGTCGTCCTGTTCCTGCAGGGCTGCGTCCAGAGTAGCAGCGTTGATGCGGAAGTCTCTGGAAGTGCTCAGTTTCATGTACTGCATCAGATTCACCTGCACAATATACGGACAGAGGTTTGCGTGAAAGGGAATGTAAGTTGCCAAACCCTCTTGTTCTCTTTAAAGCTGTGTTCAATGCGTTTCTTTCCCACATGAGTCATCCATCCCACTCACCTTTGACTTCTTTGAGAGTGTGATGAGGTATTTTTCATACTGTTCAATGCTGAAGATCAGATTAGGAATGACTTTCATCTCACGCAAGAGTTTTGACTGCCATAACAGAAAGAAAAAAATGATTTTGTTTTTGTTCTATGTTTTGTTGCACTATGTATGTGTATATATATATTTTTTTTACAATAAAAACAAAAAGAGAACATATTCAGGTAATATCACATTCACAAAGTGGTTCTAACTATATGTCCTTACAGAGGCTGCGGTGTTCACGTCATTCCTTCGCTTTTTCTTCTTGTCATCTGCACTTCCACCATTTAGTTCTCCACTCTGATAGTAATTACATAATAGTAACAACTTGTTAAGGGTGTAATTCTGTCAGTTTGATATAGTTGTTGTTGTCTTTTCTAAAAACACAAAGCTCTGGTGTGGACTGCAATAGAAAACTAAAGTGTACCTGTGCGTATGTGATAAATGAGTAGCATTGTGATGTCAGGTGGGAGCCAGACAACTTGACCTGCACAGATATAAAGAAAAACACCACATTAACCTGAGATCAGGAGCCAAAAAATATTTAACTCCCAAATAATACCTGACTCACCAGTTTCTCGAAGCGTGCTGGCAGTGTGCCGTTCTGGCTGGAACACACCTGGATATACTGAAATAACACATTGGGGAAAAGAAGTCGCGCTAGGAAATCGAAACCAACTCTACAGTCACACATTAGAGAGAAGATGCTTACTCACATATTTGACCAGGGTGGTGAGGATGGTGTATGTACGGCTCAGTTGTCTTAACAGTGTAATGGTGCATGTCCCAGGCAGCAGGGCGGTCTGCACCAGCTCATTAAGTGCAGTCAAAAGAGTCCCAAGTTGCAACGTCACCGCTTTCTCTACTGGATTCTGCTGGCCTGTGGTCTGGGTGGTGTCGCCTACATGCCAGGGATAAACCGTTCAAGTACCACTCTGTCACTTTCCCCTTCCAGGTATCAGCATGAATCTAAATGAACGTCAGTGTAAAAGGTTTCTTACTGTTGCCTGATTTGTCAGAGGCGCCCTGGTTTTTCTTCATGGCGATCAGCCAATCCACTTCGTCGAGCACTCTGTCAGCCTGAGACAGCACCAGCAGCTGGAGCAAGAGATTAAAATGATGTGGAGGTCAAAGACTGGGAGCAAACTGACACTCGGATATATGTATCCTGTCAAATTGCAAACAATCGGCCCTCACCGCTGCTGTTGTAGCCGTCTTCATGTTGACGACAGCAAAGTGTGTCTGTTTTTCCACCTCCACATCCTGATGCGAAGAGAGGCAAAAATAAAAAACAAAATCACTCGCTTTATCCCTAAAATTGAAAGTGTTAAAAGATGCTAAATGTACAAGTAGTATGTCTGCTTTCAAATATGAAAAAAATGCCAATTATCATTATTGTTGAGAATCAAGAGCTCTGATGTTCTGCTAAACACGCCGATATAGTGGATTGTGTCAAATCAAATTTTACTTATAACATGCCAAATCATAACAAATGTCATCTCATAACAATTTACATATAAAGCCTTTTGGAACTAGATGTTCCTGCCAGTTTACAGAAATCCAACAGAATCGTCTAGGAGCAAACAGTTGTGAGTGGGGACAGTGGTGAGAAAAAAAATGTCCTTTTAACAGGCATAAACCTCAAGCAGACCCAGAATCCTGGAGGATGGGTGTCTGCCTTAATTACCTGGTGTAAAGGAGGAGAGAGAGAGAGAGAGACTGGGGAAGTAGGGGGAGGAGCATAGATGCAGTTGATGCACAGATAACTGAACCAGAACTATGAAAAAGTAGATGAACCAGAACAAATGTCCATGACAGTTGATACTACTTTTACAAATACAAGTATTAACAGTGGACATACTATCACTTGTACATTGTAGAGATGTGAACTGAACAGATTTACTTTAAGAGTCCAGGAGATTTATGTGACCATGAGGAAATTGTGTCATGGTGAGAGAAAATGTCACGTCAGGAGTTTTGACCAGTATCAAAGTCATGAGATTGGAAGAGAGAGCTGCTAATAAACAAGTTTTAGAATCAAACAAAGTGATAAAATCGCAAAGCACTGTTGTTTTCACCACAGAACACAGCCTTAAGTGACAAGAATGGAGATCGATCCTGAAATCACTGTGTTTCTTTTACTTAGATGAGTTTGATTATGAGGTTTGTAAAATTATGTAATATTATCATTTCTAACTTGGCTATTTGTTGATCCACGGTTCAGATGCAACCATGATAGATTCCAAACCGATCCTTGGTGCAGGTGTTGACAACAGTATTTACCTGATCGATATCTCCCAGCTGGCTGTGGATGTCCTGACAGAGTTCCAACAACAGGCTCACAGGACTCTTGTAGAGAACATGAAGGCTGAAGAGCAGGGAGAGCATCCCCTTGGTGAAAGCTGGATCCTCTGGGAAAGAATCAAAGACTTCAGAAACCAGATAAGTGTGTAGAACATGGATATAAATTTGAATCACTCACCAAAACTGGTCTCCTTGCAGATTTTCACAACCCACTTTATCATCTGAACAAACTGTAAATTGGACACAGATGGTGTTAGTGGGAGGAGTGTCCTTTATTTTGTCCTGCCACCTGTAGTATGACCCTGTATATCTAAAGAACACCTACCTGCTGGGAAGAAGGATTTAACTGTCGTGAAAGGACGCTCAAAATGTTGACCAACAGCTGGGCCTCTTTGCTGTTAAATTCCTCTTCTCCACCATTTAACTGAGTGAACAGTGCCCTCTATTGACAGATATTGGAATAACAATGAGACGCTTTCAAAGAAAAGATATAATTATCCCACACTGACAACTGAGCATGTTAGTGTGAGAATTAAGTTGAGAACAAAGCCAAATCTATTTCTGCACATACGCACCTGAAACTGACGGATGTAAAAGTTAATCAATGCGTCATTTCCATCTTCTGGCTCTTCATCATTCTCAGAGATCTCTGGGAAAAAAAATAAACAAAAGTTTAATTGATTGATTTATTTGGATCCCCATTAGCCAGGCAATGCCAAGGCTATTCTTCCTGGGGTCCATAAAACTTCTTTA
>JAPSES010000249.1:557684-568844 GCA_029822895.1 Maxillicosta whitleyi
TCGGTCCAACATTTTGGAACCTGGACTGAGACGGTTCTAAAAAACTAGTATCAGGTCCAGATTCCAGGTCCTTTTTCTTAATGGAAAAGAGAAAGAGTCGAGTAGAGTAGAGCCGGTACCATGGAGTGGAAAAGCACCATTAGATTATTACTGATGTTTTGCATGTGACTAACTCCTCCCCCAGACCAGGACCAGATCAGACCCTTTGGTGGACCGGTTTTGGTCCGTGGGACGCATGTTTGACACCCCCGGTTTATTTCCTCACCGCTGTAATAAACGTATAAAATGTCGCTGTAGCAGCAGCAGATGGAAGTAGTAGATTTACAAATGTCACACATCATCCTGCACCTTTTAGAAGTGTCCATGTGGGTGTGACGGGGGTTCACTGTCCACATTTACAGAATTACTCGTACCTTCAGTGACACGGTTCACTTCCCACTGACACTTTTCAGGCAACAGAAATAACCACAACAGGTTGGGCAGGTCGTCAAACAGATTAGAGCCGTTTGGTTCATGTTGTGCAGATGCAAACTATTTCAGTTTTTAACACATTTGTTGAATACGGTACCAGTTTTATACCGTTATCCTCACAGTATGATGGTGTAAGTCATACAACACATCAGCGGTTCCAACATGTTTTAGCTCATGACCCCGTTTTAACGTCACAAAGTTCTGGTCGACCCCAGACATTAAAAACGGACACTTTTGTTTTTTTGCTAAAATTGTTTTGTGATCATGTAATAGTTTACTAAAAAATATTAACTTTCGACACATTTAGTCTATATCAGGGGTGTCAAACATACGGCCCGGGGGCCAAAACCGGCCCGCCAAAGGGTCCAATCCGACCTGTGTGAAGTTAGCACCCCATATGTTGAACATTCGAATAAAATACATTTCATTCGTTTGTGCAGGCAAAATTAACGTTTGTGCACAAAGCGTTTTTATATTATTTAACTTTTAATTTTTTGAAAGTAGGTCACGCAGCAGATTAGGCAGGGGTCAAGGGTCTGTTGCAATGTTCCGGGGGTGTTTATTTATTTATTTATTTTAAAGGTTTAGAACTACTGGTTTAGAAGTTGGCAGTTGGATGGGTTTAGCAGGTCACCTTGTTCTTGAATTGCTTTATGCTTTATATTATATAAACGATGCACAAACGATTCAGACCATTTTCGAGTCATTTGGATGTTGACGGGGTGCTGCGTGACCTACTTTCAAAAAATCTTAAAAGTGAAATATCTTAAAGACGGTTTGTGCACAAATGTTAATTTTGCCTACACAAACGTGCACAAATGACTGAAAAGGGTTTTATTTGAATTTTCAACATATGGGATGCCAACTTCACACAGGTTCCAATCCAGCCCCTGGGATGAATTAGTGAAATATAAAAATTACACTAAAGATATTAACAATCAAAAACGTTCAAATAATTTTAGGTCAGAGCAATAAAACACTATCATAATAACCTATAAATAACGAAAAAAAGCATTTTTTTTCTCTTTTAGTGTAAAAAAAAAGTTTACACAAAAATGTTTACATTTACAAAAAAATGTGAACAAATATGAACAACCACAAATGTGTCAAGAGAATTAAAATTGCACCAATATTCTACCTGTTATTAAATATTTTGTGTTTGCAGATCCACCGTGATCTGTACGTTATAATGAACGTGAAAATTAGGGAAAAAATGCACATTTTTCTTAATAAATTTCTTTTTGTTCATGTTTTTAAAGGATAGTTTGTAGATGTAAACATTTTAATAATACAATTTTGACTCGTTTCACACTAAAACATAGAAATTACACATATTATTGTGGAACTGAAATCATTTATATATTATTATGTTATTAGTTTAATGATCTAGCCCACTTAGGGTTGTATTGGGCTGGATGTGAAACTGAACCAACATGAGTTTGACCCCCGTTATCGTGTCTTTTAACTCACCATATATTTTTAATTAGTACTTTTTTTTTTTTTTTTTTTTATCAATTACTAAACATTTCAGGTAACCCCACATGGGATCCTATATGCACTGTATGGACAAAAGTATGTGGACATATTGAATTCAGGTGTATCTTTTCAAACAGGGGTCTGGGATACAAAACAATAACAGCAAATGTCATAATATTGTTTTATATTATAGGATAAATATCATTATATTGTTGAGTTTGGTTTAAAGATTTGTCATTTTTGCCTCCTAAATGATGATTTTTACTTTAATTTCTCTCAACATTTAAAACAAATCTGTAACTATGATTTTAAATGTTCTAAAAATATTTATTGTGTTCTGATTACATAATAATTTTCTATCTACTTTTTCACATTTTACTTAAGAAGAAAAATCTCCCATTAAACTTTAAGGAAAACTTTTTTTTTATAAACTATATGTACAAAAAATATTGAAATACATCATGGGCACAGCTCTAAGATGTCTGATATGAGATACAAACATCAATATTAATAATAAATAAATTTACCAAAATATAAAACTATATTATATTTGTCACTTTAGTTTTTTTTAATTTTTTATTCCAAACACCTGAATTCAACTTTTGTCCATTTGTGTATGAGTTAGGCTATGAGGATAAGGATATGGAACAAAAATGGTCAACAGTTGTACAAAATACATAAAGTAAAACTACACTTTCCAATATTAAATGAATCATGAATCAATTTATTCAGGCTTTTAAGAAGTTATTTAATCCAAACGGAGAAACTAACAGCTTCAAATCTGCGTCTGTTTTCTCAGTTACAGTTAGTCGGAACTTACATTTTTGGGAAAACCTTCAAGAAGATACTGGAAAACAACAGAATATATTAACCTCAGGATGTGGAAGAAGACCAGATAATAGGAATGGAAAAATACACACACATCTGTCATTCTATAACTGGAAAAACAAAGTCATAAAATCCCCTCTAACTCTGTGCACACGTCTTTGCATAGTTTTGTTTATTGCATAATTCCATCTATCCTTCACTTGCTTTCCCCCAAAGACCCCGTCCTTACCACACACACCAGCATGAAAAGCACACAGCTGCATAGTCCAGAACACTTTACACACACCCCTGGTTTGTCAAAGTCGCACATCTGCTTGTAGTGTGTTTTTTCTGTACAGATTAAACTCTGAAATCTGAAGCATCTGGAGTAGATTTAAAAGCCATATCAAAAATATCTGAAAAACACTGTTAAGAACAAAGCAGTACGACAGAATATACTCCGAGCCCTTCCGTTATAAAATGCATAGTGTAGCAGCTTCTAAGAGGAACTGCCACTTATATATATGAGTGTACCAAATCTGACCTCTAGAAACAAACGGCCTGAGATGTGCTTTAGAACTTTGGTTTCCTAACGATGACATCAGCTGGGAACGCATCTTTGGTAATTTAACGCTTTAAGGCACACGATAAATGTAGAAAAAGTTTGTTGTGGAATCAAAACTAACAGTAAACACATGCGAAAATGTGCAAAATTCTGTCAATGTGCTCTGAAAACTCTAGAGCAGAGGTGGAAAAAAAGTACTCCCATTGTGTATTTAAGTAGAAGTACAGTTACTTGGGTGAAAAAATACTCATAGAAGTACTGATTCAACTCCTTTACATAAAAGTAAAAAAAAGTACATCTTCTCTATTGTAATAAAGTACAAAAGTAAAACTGTATTTTTTTTTTTTTGCCATCAATTAAATAATACTTATTTAACCAGGCAAAATCATATAGAGAATCATATAATCATGAATTTTTACAGGTTTCGGGTAAAATGAGATGAAATGGGGGCAGGAAGCGGCAAGGAACGGGAAAAAAAAAAAAAAAAAAAGACATTAATGGATGAAAATAATATTCAGGACATTTCATGATGATGTTCAGCTAATTTCACCGTGGTTTATCCGTTTTATTTTGAAATGAGCTTCACCTCCGTTTGTATCTGGTTAAAGACATCATTGAGCACCGCAGATTTATGAATGGTGTGTTTTAGCCAAAAAATAAAACCCTTCAAAGTTTAGTCATGGGTCATGTTGCAGTTCTGCGACACAACATGTGGAAAAGTGGACCCTGTACTGGATTCTGGTACTGACCCTGTACTGGACTCTGGCGCCGACCCTGTACTGGACTCTGGTACTGACCCTGTACTGGATTCTGATTGCCGACCCTGTACTGGACTCTGGCGCCGATCCTGTACTGGACTCTGGTGCTGACCCTGTACTGGACTCTGGTACTGACCCTGTACTGGACTCTGGTACTGACCCTGTGTTCCTTCCCACTCCACTGATTTTCCATCTAGATCCATTTAGTTTGAAAAAGTACTGAGTCTATTCTGAGAATGTCAGGTGTATGAAATAAAGTACAGATATTTATGCAAAAATGTCGGGAGGAAAAGTAGAAAAATAAATACTCAAGTAAAGTACAGATAACTAAAAAAATCTACTTAAGTACAGTAACAAAGTACTTACACTTCGTTACTTCCCACCTCTGCTAACGGGGATGTTAACGTCTTAATTTAAACAAAAAACCCTCCATTTTGCACAGAATATAAAACCCCCACACACACCCATCAGTAACCATGTGTTCGTCAGTAATCATCTGGGCGCCGTTTCGCAATGACTTTACGATCCAAATAGCTGCCTAAACTTTAGGGTCCAAACACCTCATTAAAAATACTCTGAAATATAAATATTTTTTTCCATGAAACGCACATTTTCCACAGAGCCTGTTGTTTGTTTAGGATCGGACCAGTTTGAAGCCTTGGCCGGTGTCCAGTACGGCCGGTGGAAACCAGTTCAGTTTGATCCTCTTGACACATCGGAGGCAGGCGCCGCAGAACCACAGCAGGTTCAGACCGCTGCACCACAGGGCCAGCTGGACCACCGGGTACGTCATCCGGGGGAAGTAGATGCTCCAGTGGTTGGTGACGTCACTTCCTGTGGGCAGGTGCAGCGTGTAGTCGCTCCAGTGTTTGGAGAGGCCGTAGTGCGCCCGCACCGCCCTGCCCCTCTCACACCACCGGATGTCACTGTTTGACCTGCAGTTATATTCCACCCACTGAGAGGTGAAGTCCCCCAGCTGAGGGGGGTCTTCCACTTCCATGTCGGTCACCCTTGCCAGCGTGGCCCCCTGCACCGCCGCGTGCACACCCTCCACCTTCCTGACCTCCTTCACCCACTGCAGCGAGTTGTCGCAGTCCAGCACCAAAATGAGTCTGGAACAAAAGCTGCCGTTCTTCTCCCTCCACATGTCCAAGATCTGATCCAGACGAAGGGTGTCACCGCCTGAGGACGAACACAGAGACAGCAGCGTGGTTCTTTTAGATCAGGGGGGGTCAAATTCATTTAAAGGGACAGTTGTGTATTTGTACATGAATCTGTATTCCATCCCATCATCAGTGTAGTACATCCACACTGACTTACCCCCGACAGTGTCCTGTGAGCCCAGTTCTGGTCCTGTTTTGGTCCAAACCAAAAGTAGTTCCGGTAAGTTTGTGGGGGTCACTAAAATAAAAGGTTTTTCTTCTAAATGGGGCGCTGTGGCTCAGTTGGTAGAGCAGGTTCAAATCCTGGCTCCCACTGTCCACATGTCGAAGTGTCCCTGAACAAAACACGGAACCCTAAATTGCTTATTGACCCAGTAGGGTCTGGCATGGCAGTGCCTTGCACGGTACATTAGCATAGTAGCCTTCAAAAGAGCAATTTATTTGCATCACAAACCAATGTCCATAAATAGTCCCTCCTCCTAATCATTTGGTCCTACTTTCTCTCATTTCCTATCAGTGCGCCGTCATGCTGCTGATGCTGCGCACTAGTACACCACTGTTTTAGCAGTGAAACAGGTAGACTAGTGTCATCTTGCAGCAGCGCGGAGGGATACGAAGAGAGAGAAAGTAGGGCCAAGTGATTATGATGTGTGAGTTTTTATGGACATTGGTTTATGATGCAAATAAATCACTCTTTTGAACACGTGCTGTTTTTAGAAGAAAAACCTTTTATTTTACTGACCCCCCGCAAAACTTGCCGGAACTACTTTCGTTTCGACCAAAACTGGACCAGAACTGGGTTCACAGGACACTATTGGGGGTAAGTCAGTGTGGATGTTCTACACTGATGAGGGGATGGAATACAGATTCATGTACAAATACACAACTGTCCCTTTAAGTCCAGTCAGGTTCCACATTTAGCCCAGTTTGTTCTCCAGTCGACCGGAGCAGTAAAACAATAGCATCATAATCAATAAATAATGACAACTACAAGTGTTTGTCTTTGTTTTAGAGCAAAATAAATAATATGAAATTATGAAAAATATTTACATTTGCAAATTATCCAAACAAAAAAGATTTGAATAAGCTGAAAAAAAAATTCTACAGATTCCTCAGTAGTGAACTGAATAATGCATCTGACCAGGGATGAGAGGATTTTAAGTTCAACTCCTGGGTGGGTCAGCTAAATGTAAACTACCATGATGTGGTGGTATATTTAAAGTTTGGTTAAGTACAATAACCATTTGTGATAAAAATAATAATAATAATAATAATAAATGCTTTGCACGAGATGAGACCTTGAGGAAACAATGATGAGGGATGCAGTGAAATATTGGCATCAGTGTCAGTGTTTAACACATCTTTTCCCCGGTGGCACATATTTATCTGTTATATTATATATTAAATGCTCATATTTAGCTTTCTGTGGTTCATTTATTTGTATATTTGGACTCTAATAGTTCACAAAGTTTGTATTTGAACCCTCCAGCTGCTGAAAAACTATCTTCATATTCATTTTGGAAAAAACTTAAGTGGATTTCTACAACCTGTTTTAATTCCTTGTTAATTTGTTATGATTTATAACTAGTTACATCACGACATTTGTACATATAAGGTCAACACTTCCGACGGACATTTCTTCAAGTATGCCATAATTGTTTGTCAGCAGCAGCAGTTGTAGTAAAAACTAAAAATACATCCAAACTTTGAGGTGATTGGCTAAAATGTTCAGTTATTGGATGAATTAACAAATACAAGTGGCACAGTCAACGACCTGGAAAGGGGCGGGGCGTGAAGTGGCTTCTTTTCATTTAAAGGGCCAGCGCTCAAAACTACCTTTCTGGTGTCATTACTCAGAAATAGGATTAAAGATGGACATGTGGAGTTGAATTAATGAAGGATTCAGATCTAAACAGAGCATTTACAGTTTATGCAGAGCACAGGGAAACGTTTGAAAATGCATAATTACATTAAAAAAAAAAGCAAAGTATCACTCCTTTAAAAGAAGTTGGGTTTTTTTCCCTGTAGATTTATATGTTTGTTCATAATCTTAGGAGGGGTATTAATCCAACCAAATTCATAGTGTTCTTATAGTTCATTTAGTTTTCTTCTGTATCAGACATGTAATCAGTTAAGCATAGCTGACATGTTTCGGCGGTAAACGTGCGCCAGGTTGACGTCCCACTGAACATCAGTCATCTTAAGCACCACCTTGTGACAACTCTGACTAAGACAGAAGTTTACTGCCTGAACATGTCAGGTATGAGAAACTGATTACATGTCTGATACAAAAGAAAAATTTTTATCAAAATTATTGACCAAAATGTCATTTTTAATATTAGTAATGGCCAAAAATATTGCATTTGATGCACCCTGACAATGATTTTCTTAATCATTTTTAATGTCAGACATTGCTTTACATCACTTTTTTTAGCCTCTGCAACATAAGACTTCCCACATAATATCTGAATAAAAAAATAATCCGCAATTATTTTTTTCAAAGTAATACATTTTCATGTACTCTTAAAAACGAAATAAAACTAAAATTAAATCTAAAAACAAAGTCAAACGCTTTATATAAATAACAACTAACTTTAGTAACTGATGGTATGTTACAGGTCACACCAACAAACCACTGTTTTTATCTGGTACATGTTCCCATTTGTGCACCTGCGCCTGTTGTCTTAAAGCTTACACCTACTCACCTGACAGTGCCCACTCTCCAGAGCGATGGGTGTGGCCGCTGTAGAAGATGACGTAGGTGTCGTGGCGAGGTCCATCCGCTGTGCGAAGCTCCAAGAAGGATCTGATTTTAGCCTGCAAAGCCTCTAGGGTCACCCCACTGGTGGAATAGTCACAGCCAAAAGTCTCAATTAAGTGATGTGCAAAGAAAGCCTGCATGTTGTTCAACATCCCCGTGGAGCGCATGTTCAGCTCGTGCACCTGACCAGGGGGCAGCAGCATGGGCTGGCCGTCAGGACTAGGACACAAATACAAAATAAAAGAAGAGTTAAAACCTAAGCTATAAAAATAAAAAATAGGACAGGACTTTTTAATATTCAACTGGTACATCATGTGGGTTTTTCCACTACTGTCTGTATAATAGTTATTTTCTATTCTGCCAATAATAATAATAATAATAATAATAATAATAATGCATTAGGCTGTACCTGCAGTAGTTGGTGGGGATGACCACTGCATAACCCACACATGTTCCTCCCAGGCTGTTTCCGAGTTCATAAAAAAGACCGTGGAACAGAGACTCCAGGGGCAAAACCAGAAGAAACATGCTCACAAAGATACTGCTGGACACCTGCAGAGCACATTTATTACTCAATCATTACTGAAAAACAACAAATGCTATGAATGCTTAACACTGCTGCGCATTACATCAACATATAAATGTGTGGTTTATTCATTTGATGCTCTACAATTTAATCCACAGCATAGATGTAGGCAGTAAACAGAAGAGTGACCATGGAGGATGAAGGTTAGTGACTCCAAACCACCTCATACCTAAAAGATGAGCTCTTCCAGTGCAAGGATTAGACTGAAAATCACACTTCACCACAGCTAAAACTAATTGTTATTTTTTGTTGTTTTTGATTTCCTCCTATTTTTTTTTAAATTGTAACATTTTGTCAGAAAATAAACTATTTAATGCGGCATTTATACTTTTTTTTTCTTAAAAGAATATCCTCACAGTGGCTAATGAATCAGTTGTGAATGTGGAACAGGAAACCTCATCAAATGTAGCCCAGTAATGAGTGTTTGTGCTGTTATGATGAAATTAACATTGTTCTCATTGTAATTATTAATATGGTTGTTGTTGTTGGTACTGTTGCTATTCTACTGTGAGGATCTTCTCTCCCCCTCCTCACTCCCTCCTTCTCTTCTCCTCCCCCCTGTCTGTACCTGTCAGGTCCGGGATCGAAATGTGGTTAAAACAAAGAAAACTCATAATAAAGACAGTAAAATATCAAGGGCAAACTCATATACTACATGAAGTTTCCCTTGGCAAAGCAAATTTGCTCAGTTTCACCAAGCAGGTACACTATCATTCTGCTGTTATGATGCAGGACAAGACTAGTTTAAAAAAAATTATGAAATTAACTTGCAAATGGATGATTTTGTGAAACGCTGAATTTAATTCTTATACTTCCATATTGTGAGTATAGTTGTGTTTACCTGCCAACACAGAGCTGCCACAGCAACAGTGGACAGCAGTGTGAAAAGGACCAGGCGCTCAGAGATGAGGCAGAAGTGTCTCATGCCCTTTGAGGCCATGATCTTGTCCAAACCGCTGACCCCTGACCCTTGAGCCAGGCACAGTCTTTGGCAGTCGCTGAGTTTGGTGTGAAAGCCCCACACAGTGATGACAAATACCATGTGACATATGGCCCAGAAGAGCACACACACCACAAACCCTGGGATCATCAGGTACCACTGGTCCATGTCTGTCAGCTTCCGAGCGGCCACGATGATGAAAGCCCCCTCCACCATGAGCAGAGGCAGCAGGGACAGCCGCCGCCACAGGCCCCTCCACACCAGGAAGGGCTGCCAGCGCTCGGTCACGGACAGGCCGCTGAAGTACACATCCAACAGGGGGTCGCAGATGAGCATGCTGAAGAAACAAGCCAGGGCGAAAGGATTGGTGTCGATGTTTAGGGACTTAAAAAACATGACACCGGTGATGACGGCGAAGCAGATCAGGTTAGACAGAGCCAGGACGGCCTTCATCCGGAGGCCGACCATGATGGTGGCCAGAGCCACCACCAGCACCATCACACTCAGGGACTTCTGGATGAGCAGGGCCGTGCTGGCTGTGGCGAAGCCGGCCAGCTCCAGCCTCTCAGCCGAGGTGAGGAAGGCGGGCCGGTACATGGCGCATCCGAACAGCCTCTCCAGCAGGGCCCACAGAGTCCGCAGGCCCATGCTGGACAGCATCAGGCAGTTGGACACCTGCTCCTTCGCGTCCCTTTCGATGTCGGGGGTGTTGATGAAAGAGAGCAGGCCGAGCAGAAAGCCGAACCACAGGTGGAGCAGGCTCAGGCTCATTTTGTCCATGTTGAAGTAATAGTGCAACACACTGGCGACCCCGAGGACCAACAGAGCCAGGATGAAAATGACCATGATGGTGGACTCCTCCGTCATCTCCCACCGGACGTAGAGCCCCAGACACACGGCGATGAGCAGGTTGAGCCCGGACAGGTAGCCCAGCCACCGGAGGGAGCGCCACATGCTCACATCCCCGTTGACCTCCTCTAGCCGGGTCATAGCGGCGTGGAGACAGTGGCTGACACAGTACCGGAGGAAGCGACACATTTTTATACTAAAAATGATCTGTCCAGTGTCAGTAACAGGCACTTTAGTGGAGTTTATCTGTGATCACAGTAGAATTTAAGACATCCCACTCATCTGAAGTTAAGCTAGCGAACTACCGTTAACTAGTTCAAAGTTAGCTTAGCCACCGCTGGCTACCAGGTTTACACCCGGTCAACACGGCGAACGTCAACGTTTACATCTTGAAAGTCCTCGTTTCTTATATTATCATCTTATTTCTGAAACCGGATTAAAACGTCTGTGGTGGTGCGCCCTAAAGCCTGCTGCCGAGAAAGGGAGAAACATATCCAAAAGTTTGTCGCATCAAAAGTTTTGAGTCAGATGACAGGCGCCATGTCTGTACATCCGCACTACGGCAACAGGCGAGGCTCAAAAGTGTCAGAACAGTGAGGGGTTCAATTCCCATTCAAACAAAATACACCGTGCGTTTAATGAGCTGCATTCAGAAAAAACATTTTATTACCTCCGCCAAGGAGGTTATGTTTTTGCCTGGGTTTGTCTGTCTGTCTGTCTGTCTGTTTGTTTGTTTGTTTGTCTGTCTGTCTGTCTGTTAGCAACATAACTCAAAAAGTTATGG
>JAPSES010000249.1:587314-603696 GCA_029822895.1 Maxillicosta whitleyi
TGTTAGCAGCATGTAATTCACATTTCTGTGGGTATGTTTCCAGTGTCAAGAATCTAATAAAATAGATTAAAAAAAACCAAATGTAATATTATGGGGTGTGAGTCCCAATATGTGGGGGAACTGTGCTGCTTGGAGGAGGTTTGTGCTCTCTGAGTGATTTTATAGTGTTTATAAAGTTTGGCTTTGAGCTGAGACCAAGTGGCATATCCGACTCACACAACAATCAAAGTGTTAGTGGTTAGAACTTAATCTTACTGGACAAATAGAACACATTTTTTAACGATGAGCAAAAGTACTGTGCTCTAACTAAAGATCTGTGAGACCTCCCCTCATCTGACAACTATTTAAAAGAATGTAAAGTCATCAGAGGAGGTAATATTTTAAGGTATTTAAAGCTAAGGATCTAAACGGATGTATTTTTTTTTTTATCATTGTGGTCCTTCTAGGAGTTGGATAAAGCCCTAAGGTACAGGGAAAAATAAGCAAACACGTAATACCGGAGGGGAAAAAAAAAAAAAAAAAAAGGATGCATCTTTAAATATAAATTATAGACAGAAGAAAACAACTGAGAAAGCGCTGCACAAAAATGTCTGCAACAATGGCAGATGCTGTCAACAACAATAAGAGTATGTTTTCGCATCCACCAGCTAACATTCGCCTTCATCCGAGTTCCTCAGACAAGCTGTTCTCAGAGGACACAAAGCTTTTTTCAAAACCCTCGCTTTTCCTACGTCGCCCTGATCGCCAAAGTCATCCTGTCCTCCCCCTCGCAGAAACTCAACCCAGGGGTCGATCTACAGAGGAATGGAGGGGCAGTTTCCCTACCTCAGGAACCGGGGGCCTGGATGGAGGAGCAGTGTCCGGCACAACTTGTCTGTAAATGAGTGCTTTGTGAAGATGGTAGGGGTCATTACTGGAGCGTCCACCATGTTTACCTGACAGACTTCCAACAGGGGAACTTCAGACAGCACCGGAAGTCCAGGAGGAGGGGGTGGAACGAGGAGGGGTACCAGACAGTGGCATGGACAGAGAGCGGCTGCTTCCTAGGAAGGGTCATTGACTGGGTTGGGTGGTGCCACGATGCCATCTGCAGGAACAAAGACAGAATCAGATGTGTTTTTTAGACCTGGATGAAGCCAGTCATCAGTTTGGGAACATCAGCTTGGCCATCTGGATGAAAAACTGCTATTTTCTAGGGATTTCACCAGAATTAGACTGCAAAAAGACCCCTTGGAAATCCAAAATAAGAAAAATAATACTTAAAATAAGCTAAATTATCTGCCAAACAGAACATGAAAATTTTACTTGGCAAGATTTGGAAAAATAAGAAAATAATACTTGGCCCATATCAAACACGGCATTCTTAAAAATAGTATTTTTAGACTAAAAATAAGTAATATTGTCTTTTTTCAAGCTCAACTATATTATGCAAAATCTTAAAATAAGAAAATTTGACTCATGAAACCCAAGTTCAGGTCCTTTGATTGTTGATCACTCATCTTAAAATGTGGGAAATGCTTGTTTTAAGCTTCAAAGTACTTAAAACTAGCTGTAAATACTTAATGCCAAGATCGTTGTAAGATAAAATAAGATAATTAAGTAAAAAGTATCTTGAAACAAGCAGAATAATCTTGTGTGACAATTTTATTTTAAGCAAAAATAACTTATCGTAGAAAAACAAGAAATTTTAGGTACATTTTAAGACAATATATCTTAATTAAGATAACACTTTTTGCAGTGTATATGGCGGATTTATAGCAGGAAGAGGGCGCGACAGTCATACTACACACATGGGAAATGAATGACCCAATACTGGAAAGCATGAAACAGCCTTATGATTGCAGATTAATAATACCACTAACACAACTGTTCACTATTCCCAGCTGGTGTACAGACTGGTATATGTTTAATGAGTTATTAAAACCTTTATCTTTTTAATTTTTGCAGTGTTAAAGTGTAATAAAAAGCAGAACAATGGGAGAATACTTTTGTAAAATGGCATTAAACAGTGAAATGCATGACATTTTTTTTTATTGGTTAGGTAAATAACAATCCAGTAGGTGGCAGAAAGTTACTTTGATAACAATATCTACAATTTCATCATTGCTTTCATTTGTGTGATATCAGCAAATGAACTTTTAAATATCTATTAGTCATTCTATTTTATGAGGATTTTCAGGATTTATACAGGAGTTACATCTTTAACAGCTATTAGTATATATTTTTAATGCTTAATGGTGTCACTTACTGCTCAATCAAAAGATTAAAATTAAATAAAACTGAAAAACTCCTCTGATGACACAATTAAACTATGCAGCTTATCCCTCAGCATGTAATAAACAATTAAAATTAAATTAGTATGGTCTAAATGTGCGATAAAGGTTTTATTTGGACAAAAATAAATAAGTAAATAAAATGTAACCAAAGATGTTTTTCACAAAGATGTCTTACAGAGTTCATTTTATGTAAACTGGTATTTTTTTTTTTCTTTTGGTGTTGCTAATGTGCACCACAATGTGCATTAACCAGCAGCTTTTATTTGCTTTTAGTTGTACTGATAAATAGGAGCGCAGACAGCTCTGTAAATAGCTCTTTGATAGTCATTTGACAGTTGTGTAGCTCTTGTTCCAAAAACACTGCTTTTCTAAATAAAGTCACACACTTGTCTGTTTTCAATAAAAAAGACCCCTTGTATTAATCATTAAAAAACATTAAATTATGTCTGTTATGAGGCATTTTGTATTTTTTTTTTGAACATTTTTTTTTAAAAGTCTATGAATATCTACAAAGACACTAATGCTTGCAAAAATAGATGCAAACAAAAAGGTAGGTGAGTTGCATAAAATCATTGTCTTCATGTTATGGCAGCACTCCAGTTTACGTTGTTTAATTTAGTTTAGATGTGACTGTTTGTGGGATCTTAAGACCAAAGAAGGAAGAAATAATCATCTATACAAATAAGGAGACACTCACCAGGTAAGCATTATCACATTTAAAGTCTTATAAGCCTGAAAAACAAATGATAAGTCACTCTTGCTGATCACAAACAGACAGAATACAAAGATAATCTAATGTAGTGACAGTGTGGCTCCTCCCCCTCATTAGTAAGTGACAGTGTGACTCCTCCCCCTCAGGTAGACACATAACTCCATCAGTTCTCTCCCATCCCCACTCCAAACTGCATGACTTGGAGACATCAACACTGCCTGGCTGCTCTGCATCTACCATTTACTTCAACGGTATGTAACTTTACCATTAACCTACTTTTAATCAAACACTTATGTTTTATGCCCATGTGATCACATTTTACTTCTAGGAGGCTTTTAGGACAATTTGAGGGGAAACTTACTGGGAAAGCTTTTATTTGCTGTTTATAAATATGTTATATTCTGTACATCTCCTCAGCATGTGTGTAGGATCCTTCAGATACCTTAAGTTTTTTTAATTTAATGCAGTATCAAGATCATTTTAGACATTTAATGTAAAATTCACTACAGGATTTCTTTGATTTCTGTGCTCAGCTCAAAAGAATCTACAGATAAATGTGATCACTTATGTCATATTTAACTAAATGAAGTTGTATAATGTGGGATTATAAAAGTAAGAATTTGTTTTTTATAATTTTATTTAGTTCTCTACAATAAAAAAAAAACATGCATCTTGTACTTTTTAAGTCTTCTTAAATCCTATAGTGTGCTTATGTTATTGTTGGACATGTGCTAAATGTAAAGCAACTTGTAATCAGCTCTGATACGGAAGTGCATACTTTACTTTTACAGCTTATTTACCGTTGACTGCTTTCCTCTTAGTACCTGAGGTGGAATGCCTGAGTCTCCTCTCAGTCCTACGGCAGCCCGTCAAACCCCAGCCAGCAGCCTCCTCAGTCACACAGACAACAGCGCAGGCGAGAGAGTAGCTAATGGGGACTCCTGCAGTGGAGTGAACGGTGAAAACTGGCAGAGTCTCCACCATAAACAGGTATCTTCATCCATCGCCTCCTCTTCCTCGTCCCGTCCCCCCCCTTTTTTTTTCTTTTCTTTTACTCTCCTTCCTTCTCTCGTCTCTTCCCTCCACCTCTTCATAAGCGGGAAATAGAACAGTCTTAGGCAAACAGATGTCAAGAGAAATACTGCACATCAACTCCACATTGGATGTCCTCTGACAGGACACCAAACCCAGAGCCTGCAGCACTGTTGACAGTGGCAGGGATTTCATATGAGATCTGATCCGAGTTGGGAGTTGACACGCAGAACTCTGCTTGTCCTTCATTATTAGTCTGTGAGTCGGGGCTAGGGAGGAATAATTGTCCACAGACCTAGGCCAAACAGATGTAAGACGAAGACAAATAAGCATGGTCCGACATAATTTTATGGTTGTCTGTTACAATTCTATCCTAGTGAATCTTAATCTAGAGGATGAATGAAACAACCAAGACAATAAATCAATGCTAAACACCTTTCCCTTCTTTCTTGCATTGTCTAGATCTTTTATTTTACTTGTAAAATTTGCAAAAATAAATAAGATGTTTTACTAGAATTGCAGTTTTGTGAGTTACAATTTTTAAACCTGTTACTTTTTTTTTCTTTTTCCCGTCACTGTAATGACTGTAGTCAGTGACAATATCATAACGCAGTGTGATTCCAGCCTTCAAAAACATAATAACAGCCTGTGATATGAAACTTTTTCAACCTGCCAGGTCTAGGAAGTATTACAAATAAGGATTACATGCATCCAGTTAAGACTGTTCTTTTTTTCTCTTAACAAAAGACAGGGTGTTCATATGCAGTGTTTCTGTTTTTAATCTTTGCATCCATTTCACGTCACAATCATTACCAAGTTATTTTTTTTTAATATCAATAATGGAGCCAGATATCTGTCAGTGTCTTGCTGTATTATAAAAAAGGGATACAACTACAACTTGGGCTCTAACTAATCATTACATTCCCAATCAAATAGTTATGAATATTTACTAATGAATTGCATATTGTCAGGAAATAGAAAGAAAAATGCCCAGTTTCCTAGAGCTAAATGCGAAGACAAATCTCCAAAATAAATGCTATTCTTTTTGTAAACATATAAAACACAAACATGTCTTTAACTTTCCTTGATTACTAAATTTTGCTGAATTTTCACCGATTGGATTCTAGTTCGAGTGATGGAAGTAAAAAGAAAAATTACGTGTTTAATATTTCGCCAATCAATTGTAGACAGATTGCAGCTTAATAAAATAGTAGATTGCAGTAAACATGAATTTGTTGGTGTGTTTTTTTCTTAATGGAAATTGCTGTTGTCAGTGCTTAAATACAAAGGCTGATAATCACCCTGTTATTTTCCACTCAGTCTGAAAGAGTGCAGATCAGTTATTATTCTGTGAGTGTTTGCCTTTATTAATACCCATACACTTCTATTAGGAGTCACAACAAGCATGTAATTGTGTTGCTAATTAACTGGACTGCCTATCTCCCATCTCATTTAGGGTCAATGACACAATCTAGCATGATGATGTTCACAAAGGGTTGACAGCACTGTTTTGTAATTGGACTGAAAAGATCCACATTCAATGCTTATTACTGTTTAACACTTGACACTTGCCTTCTGTCTGCTTTTCCATCCTCTCATCTGATCTTTACTGAACGATATTATCCATGATCACTGTTTGTTGAAGGTTTTCCTGGCAATGATGGCTCCTCAACAGATGCAGCAGCTTCTGTCTCCCAACCAGCTGCAGGCTCTGATCCACCAGAAACAACAAGCCCTCCTACTACAACAGGTAATGAAGGAAGACATTGAAACAGGAGATATGATATATCTTGAGACAGTAATATTGCAATTACCAGAAACTGCAATGTAATTGTAGCTTTGAATAAAATAAGGTAATAAGTGCATTTTTTTCCTGATGTTTTGAGACATGGAAAGCAAGTATAGATTGTTATGCTGCCTTCATGTGGTACCAGAAAGATGAATGCTTCTATTTGTGAATTAGAAATTACTAATGTGTGTTCACGTACTTTTGTTGTAGCGAAATAAAAAATGGCTTACACAATTTACCGTGACCTGCTACTTTGGTAAAATAGTTTTGGATATGTTAATTCATCTGCTACAGGATTACATTTTATATTCATTCATCTTTTCAACATAAACGACATAGAATCATTGATAGAGTTGAACAACCAATCATTCTCACAGTCACACCTTTGGACAATTAAGTTTAACCAGTTAACCTATTAACCCATGCCTGTGGAAGCTGGTGAGAACCCATACTCACACGAGGAGAACATGCAGTCCACTTTTTTTTTCTCACAAATTTTGTACATTGTGAAATCGTCTGCTTACAGCAAATGCCTCATTGCATTTCGCCATGTTGAAAAAGTTCAAAGGTCATCACAGCAACTTGTGTATCAAAATTTCTTCCCAGTTCTCAGATAGAAAATATGACATAAGGAAGCGTTCATGTGCAATTTTCTAGTTTGCAATTTTCTAGTTTGTAAGAAGTATTTACCATAATTCCCACAGTACATGAAGGCAGCATCAGCAGGTGTTGGGAATGTCAACGTAAATTAGCTAGCTATGCTATTTATGCTGACGTGACAAAGGGTTAAAACTCTTTAGTTTTCTTGAAGGTGTTCAGTGGCGCTCCTTTAGGTAGTACAAATATTGAGTATATTGAGTAAGAAAAGAGGTGAAATCTGTTTTTGACACAACACAATTTGATTTAAAAAAAAAAAAAAATGGCGATGAGCTAACGCCTCCTCTGCTGACTTTCGGTTCTCGTTAATGTAGCATTAACGTAATTGGTGCTAGATGTAGGCTAGCTTAAGCTATTTAAGTTAGCATTGGCAAGCAGTAACCTATTGTTTTATATATATATATATGTATATATCCTGGAGTAACCTTGATAAAACAAAATACCTTAATCTGAAGTCCTAGTTTAAATTATTGTATTGATGTACGAAATTAAAAAAATACCTCTTAATGATAAATGTACAGTAATGTTAATTAAAATTGCTGTTAATTACGTGGCATCATAGCTAATATGAATTAGCCTAAACATAGAAATCTATGAGACTGCAAACAAATGATGAAAATATATATAAAAGTCTTGGTAAAACTAATTTTAAGGTGCATATTGTTTCAAATATGGAAATAAAAGTTTTAGTTTTTGTACCATTTATCTTAGCCCAGTTTTTACATTTATACAATAGAATTCAGGTTTTTAGTTAAGGATGAATTGTGCACATACTTAGAAATAATTATAGAAAACCTGTGATTGTGTTTTGTTTTGTTGGTTTTTGTTTTGAGTTTTTTGTAGAAACTTTTGTTCAAAGGAGTAAATCACTTGCATCAGAGGAATTTATAATAGTCTTGATAAATTCTAATATCTAAAAATATTTAATACATGATTGAAATGTATAAGAACATGAAATACTGACATGGTGACTTTTCAGATATTTTACACTACAAACCTAATGCTAGAAATAACATTTTTGAGACACTGTTGTCATGTGCATCAGTTGTATATATAAGGTTAAATCAATGTTAAGTAATTCAACTCCACTAAGAATAGAGAATTGCACAATTATAATATGGACTTTTTGGTGTTTTATAGTTTGCTTGCTTTGTTTGTTTTTTTGTTTTTTTTAAGTAACAAAAAACAGTCTTATGCAGTCCATGCTCCACAAAGTAAGAGACAGAAAACACTGCATCTTAATGAGGTGTAGGTGTTGACATATTTTAACCACGTAAGTGACATTTTTTGTTTTGTTTGTTTGTTGTTTTGTTTTGTTTGCTGTGGTTTTATCATAACCAATGTATTATTAGGCAACTATTCCAAGCAGAATTATTTATATGTCTGCAGCTGTGACATTAACTGTCAATCTCTGTTTTTCCAGCAACATCTAAAAGAGTTTTACAAGAAGCAGCAACAACAGATCCACCTGCAACTGCTTAAACAGTATCCTGGAAAGAAAATAAAAGAAGTAAGTGTGTTTTTATGTCTGTTCTTACCTCCAATTAATCTGACTGGCTTTACTCTAATATTGTATTTGTCTTGATGGGAATTCTCTCCTGTGAATAAAATAACTCCATCTAGTATGATGTGTTTCATATAATAAGCAAACCACCGCAGTATCAGCAGAAATGTGGCATGTTTGTAGTGTAAGTGACATATTTAACAGTATAGGTGGAGGATAGTCAGAGAAATATAGAAATATCTAGTGAAAACAACATGCTTTGTTGCTGCTTTGTGGCATTTGAGAATAAGAGTTCCTCACATTTGTGACTGAAATGTTGGATTTGAAGATGTAGGTGTTGAGTTTTGGTCGTTTAATTGTGAGCTTTGGATGTGAATAAACACAAGACCTGTTAAATCACTCACTATTGCAGATATATACAGTTTATACAGTGGATAGACCTGGGCAATATTTGACAATATCATCAGATTTCGGTCCATAAAATCTGCATTTTTAAAAAAATTATTATTATAAACTAGGCTAACCCGTATTGTACATAAAGAAAAGTGATTTTGTAAGAAATTTCTTCATAACAAATGCATGCTGATGTAAAATGAAACATTTTATTGTGAAAAAAATATTAGATCTAGGTCTAGACATCTATATAATATCCAGATTCAAGTTAAAGTGCAAGATATCATCGCTGTTATCAGGCAGTTTTGTGAAATGTCATGTTTTATTCCTCTGCCCTCCAGCCTTCGGCGCAGCAGTTTGTGTATCAACAGCTTCTTCAGCTCCAGCAGCATCAACAACTCCTTCAGGTGCAGAGACCAGTGCTGTCCTCTTCTGCTGTCTCACCAGGTCTCTCCTCTTTTCATTTAATTGAGCCAATTTAATTTATTTAATGATGCCTTTTAATGCTACGTTTATGTTTTTAAGATTTACTATGCTCTTTATTTACTAGTATTATTTGTTGCTTATTTATCTGTATTTATATGAGATGAATGTCTATTTTCATGTAATTGTAATGGACAATAACATTTTCTGTATTATACAACAAAATCATACAAATAGACATCATTAGATCATTAGATTTGTGGTTTGTGAAGTTTTCATGAGCTTTATTTGTTAAATGTCGATGTTATAGAATAATTTGTAATATTTAGTGATGAAAAGATCAAAGAATTGTTGCTCTTCCTTTGTTTGCTTTTATGGTAATCAGTAGAGCTGCAGCTGTCGATTAGTTTCCTAATCCATTGATTATTTTCAGTGATTCATTTCGATTAAAACAATTATTTTGAAAAAAAAAATAGGTGGAATTTTTTTTTTAAATGTGAAGACAAAATGACATAAAACTTGTCCCTTATACCAGAACCAGCTGAAACAATCACAAAAAGTGTAAAAGTAAAAGAATCTATTAAAAAAGTTAATATTGAAATAACAATAACAACAGTAAAAGCATATATAAAAATATTTATACAGTATATATGTAAACACCAAACTAGTCACATGACAAAATGTACACTGCACTCTTCAACACATTTGTACGCAACTTGCTGACAACTTAAGACGGAACTGACATGCAATTAAAAAAATAAATAAATTAACAAATGTATTTTTAATGTTTGTGTGAAAACTGAGAAATGTAAAAGATGGTTCCAATGAAGAAAAGTGAGCATATAGACATTTTCTGCCATAAATAAACACATATATCGTGAATTACTTAAATGCGTCATGAATTAATTAAAATAGCAATGTAAGCATATATAATTATTTCAGTATTTAATTATTTCATGGTTCCAGTGTCAAGAGGGATCACGATGATTGTGTTCGATCTGTCATCGTGGCTCATAAACAGACACTAATATCTGATTGGTTATCCTGCGCAGCAAGTCATGACTAATCGAAGCCAGATAACGGAGCGATGCAGAGCCAGTCAACACAAACCGACACATTAGGTGGTGGTATTCATGTTTTCATTTGTTTGACATGGTTCCCATCCATAAAAATAAAATAGGAAGACAGTTGTAGTATATCTATAGACCAGCGCTTCTCAATTATTTTCTGTTACCCCCCCCAGCAAGAAGAAAACAAAACTCCTCCCTCACTCTCCGCTGCGACTACAATTATCATTTGTCTATAAAATTGTTATAAGTACACCTCTGCATTACATTGTATCATTATTAACATTAAAGGAAACAAAAAAGAAAGAAATGTAGTTTCAACTTACAACAAAGAAAGAAAGAATAACTTTATTAACATTGTTTTTTTTAGTCTGTAGCAGAAAAGATTTTAAGTGCATCAATTTGCCTGAAATAAAAAAAAAATCCTTTGTTTAAACTGTAAACGTATTTGACCAACTTATTGCACCATCTGATATTGAAAAATAAAATCAAGAAATAACAAATTCAGTCCGGCAACATTAACTCAGGAGCACAATATATAAAACACTTGAAACACAAAAATGAATAACACAATTTGTGCTGATTTTTTCTTTCTTTCTTTTATCTAAATGAGGAAGTCTGGATTAATTACTGCATTTCATAAAAAAGTGCTAAAAAATGTACTTCCTGCGCACACTCAGACAATGACAGCGCCACTGCCAACTACTGTAGTGGATGTGCAATTACACTTTATTGTATAACGCAAAAAAAAGTGTTCCTCAGAGTCACCCACGCCCCCCCCCCCGGCATCGTTCCACGCTCGGAGGGAAGCACTGCTATAGACCGACGCCATCAATACAGGAAATAAATGAATAACGCTGCCAAGTTGAAAGGCAAGAGTAGAGGCCACAGAAACAGACTGAGTTTAGCAGCTGTTTTATCAGTGATAAGATATTTTAAATAGATTATTGTTGTCAGTTTATCGTTTATATGGTGCTGTTTTCAAACTCTGAACATGCTGAAAGGAAACACTATGAGAAACAGGCTGTGATTGATGGGTTTGACAGTTAACAGGACATGAGCTGAGTGGGAGCAGAACACCACGGTCACCTGCTGTGGTTCTGGAGTCATGCTTCATGGCACGGTACACACGGTACACGGTCCACAGGGCGCCGGAGCCACGCCCCGCACCTGGCCCCATTTTAGCCCAGGGGCTCGGTGCACAGCTCAGCGTTCGGACTCTGCCGGCCCTCCCCAAACCTCGACCCAAAAACCACAATATGTACTGAACC
Organism: Maxillicosta whitleyi; assembly: GCA_029822895.1. Lineage (NCBI taxonomy): Eukaryota > Metazoa > Chordata > Actinopteri > Perciformes > Neosebastidae > Maxillicosta > Maxillicosta whitleyi. The sequence goes on from JAPSES010000249.1 coordinate 598,439, forward strand.
ATAGAAAACCTGTACCGTTGTTCACCATTTTTAATACTAATACTCAGTTTGTCTCTGCACTGAGTTCTTTATATTTTTGTCCCTGGTTGGTTTAACTGATGAAGATCCTCCATTAAGGAGCCGCCATGTTTTCAAAGTGTTTTTTTTTTTATTTTATATTTTATTTTAATTTATATTTTTTTCTCACTGTCTTCTTGTCTGTTTATTTATATAGAATTTACTGCACTTTATTACTACACCGCTGTGACTGTATTCTATTCTATTCTATTCTTTAGGCTAAAGCAACTGCCTTCATTAGATCAATGTTAGCCCCGCCCACAGACTTTGATGGGTGAGGTTGGCAGATAAAATAAATTCATTGTGGCCCTCTTGGCACCGGGACCATGAAATAACTCATGAAATATTGAAATAATTATATATGCATAGATTTCATTTTAAAAATTAATTAATGACACATTTAAGTAATTATTGATACATGTATTTATTTATTTAATTTTGTCCTTCCTGGCGCTCATAACTGCCGACCAAAAGCATCTGCTGATCTGAAATGTTTAACATGTGATGATCTATTAATCCTACCAACCCATGTAAAAAAAAATTGTGTAAAATATAGTTAATTATCTTTTTACGGTCATCAGATATGACTTATTTGGATGTTCAGAGGCTCCATAGTGAACGTCATCTTCTGAAACACTGATTCAACAGTAAAACCCATGGAGTTTGACAATTGAGAGCGGATGGAGACACTTATTTTATGTTCAGTTAATGAAATATTTTGATGGAAACGTGTGTTTTGATTTAACAACCTTTGAAATTATCCTGAGCTTTTATGAACATCTACACGATCAGTGAATTACATATAGAAAAATACATAATTTACAATGGAAAAAAATGCAAAATGTATAAAATAATATTACAATAAATGGTGGTAAATCACTTGAGGAAGACAAAAAGAAATCATTTGGAAGTTGTGATAAAAATAGGGTTAAAGGGTACATTTAAACATGCGTACTTACGACATGTGCTCTTGTTTCTTTCATTTTTAGCTGGTTTTAGCCCCGCAGAGATTCAGCAGATATGGAAAGAGCTCATAAATGGAATAACCGAAGACAAAACTACAATAAAGGGCAGTAAAGACTCCGCTGCGATCAACGTAGCACCACCAAAAGTCACAGGGAAACAAACCAGTGACCAACAGTCCCCGTCTCCTGGCAGAGCAGAAAGGTATTTATTACCTGTCAGTTCAAGTCGTAAACACATTTGGAGAACTCAGATTACGCTGTCTAGGTGTGCGCATCAAAGAGGTGTCATGTGTAAACTTTGGTTTTTAATCTCAGATGGGTTTTTGTTTTTGCAGACACACTTCATTTTAATTCCCCTCGGGACGGATTTGTGTTTGGTTTTGTTTGTTTGCTTTGTGTCTCACCACCCGAAGTGAAAAAGAAAAAGGAAAAAGCAAAAGTTTACGTGACTACATGTCCCAAAATCAAAAGTAAACAGTTTTCCGTTTATTTTTCAGAGCTCCCCTCCACCCCTTGGTGTCATTTCCTGCTGCCTAAAAAAGAAAACTCTCTTATATCTGTTTTATTGCTGCTTTGCTCCTGTTTTGTCTGTGATACTGAGGGTTTTTAATGATGACAGAACGTTTCCTCTTCTCCACCTCCTTGTCTAGTGTTGTTAAAGTTGATCGAGACACCGCACACCTCCTCTACAGTCATGGTTTGTGTAACTGGCCTGGGTGTGATTCAGTCTGTGAGAACTTCAGCCAGTTTATCAAGTAAGTTACATCTCAACTCGTCAATTTTTACGTTTTTACAATTTAATCTCATTTTGATTCTGTTGTTGTACATGTATTATATTACATTATATTATACTGTTTTATATTATATTAATAGAAATCACAACTACAACTGTTATTCTAATTAAATGGAAATATTATCATCAGAAAAATGTTCATGTCAGTTGTCAATAATTATCACGCTAAATTTCAAATGACTATTTTTTTTAAGGTTAAAGTCTGTTTTTTTCTTTCTTTATGTCTTTATGATAAACAGGGGTCTCAAACTCATTTTCTTCCGGGGCCACATTCAGCCCAAATTGAGTACCAGTAAAAATAATGACATATAAAATAATTGCATAATAATGTATAAATAATGACAACTCAAAATCTGTCTTTATTTTAGTGAAGACAAACCCATTAAATTATGAAAATACGCACTTTTATAATCTACTCAAACAAAAAAGATGTGAATAACCTGGAGAAAAAAAACCCTGACATTTCTCATGAAAAGTAAGTGCAATTTTAACAATAATATGTCTCAAATTATTATTTATACATGTTCATTATGGATCGGATCTACGAACACACTTAATAACAGGCAGAAAAGTGTTCAAATTGTGCTTAATTTTCTTTAGACATTTCAGGTTTTTCACATTTTATTGTTACAGGATATTTTTTAAATGTAAATATTTTCACAATTTAATGTTATGTTTTGCACTAAAACAAGGACAGAAATATGAAGTTGTCAATATTTATAGACATAATGGAATATAATTTTTTTCACATCAAACCAAGAAGAAAATGTAGTCATTTTTTTGTGGAAATTATTCTGTTATTATTTTACTGTAGATCATATTTGTCTGTATGTGAAACTAAAATGATGAAATTCAACAGCCTTAACTCTCGGTTTTTTACACTTTGTAAATTCATCCCACGGGCCGCATTGGAACCTGTGGCGGGCCGCATTTGGCCCCCGGGCCACATGTTTGAGACCCCTGATGTAGAACATAGAAGTTGAAACCTTAAAAGCAATTATTTTGATGGAAAAACACTGAATAAATTTAAATAAAAGTAATTTGAAGATAATAAATAATAATGATGAAACAAAATGTGTAAGGTAATGATATTTATTATAAAAATGTGTTGCCCAGCCTGTATTTAGCTATGAAACTCCTAAATTCAACATGCCCCAGTGCTTTTGTGTGGATCAGGGGTGTCAAACATACAGCCCAGTACGACTTGATCATTAAAATAATAAGATATTAATATATAAATGATATCAGTTCCACAATCATATGTGTAATTTCTATGTTGTGAAAAAAGTAAAATTGTTAAAATGTTTACATCTACAAACTATCCTTTAAAACATGAGAAAAACATGAACAAAAGAAATTTATTAAGAAAAAAGTACAATTTATGCCATTATTTCCTCATTTTCACATGTTCATTATAACATACAGATCACAGTGGATCTACAAATACACAAAATATTTAATAACAAGCAGAATATTGGTACAATTACACTGAATTCTGTTGAGACATTTCTGGTTGTTCATATTTGTTCAGGTTGTTCACATTTTTTTATATATATATAAAAGGCCAATCTGTGATTGTAAAATTTTTTTAAATTTTTTTTTTACATTGAAAAAAAAAAAACCCAACATATTGTGGTTTTCATTATTTATAGTTTATTATGATACTGTTTTACTGGTCTGATCCACTTTAGATTGAATTGACCTAAAATTATTTTAATATCTTTGATTGTTCATATCTTCAGTATAATTTTTCTATTTCACTAACTCATCCTGCAGGTCAGATTGGACCCTTTGGCGGGCCGGTTTTGGCCCCCGGGCCGCATGTTTGACACCCCTGGTCTAGATAGTGTGTGTTATCATTGAGGAATTTTTCCACTAAACTAAAAATACCCATGTGTTATCTTGAAAAGTAGCATCACAGAGCCAGTGTCAAACAAAGAAAAACAAAGATCTAATTTAACAATTCTTTTGGTGTTACAATAGTTAAAGATTAACTACATGAAACTTTTTTACTTTTTCACACTAAAGAGAGAGAAAGAAAGAGAATTGTCATTATAAATAGGTTATTATGGAATTATTTTATTGGTTCAATCCACTTAAAATCATATTGATCTGTATGTGGATGCTGAACTAATAGGATTTTGACACAAGTGATAGTTTATATCTTCAGTGTAATGTTTGAGTTGCACATATTTAACTTTATTTAGATTGTGGCAACATCAGAAATGAACTAAAAAGTAGGATTGAGTGGATGATTCACTTTTTTTTTTATTGAATTGGATGCAACAACAGCTGCAGAGGCAAGCTCTTCATGCACAGAGCGCCTTCGATGATGAGCAGTTCAGAAGTGAAGTATTTATGTCCATGTTTTTCAGACACGTAGACACTGAACACACTCTGGATGACAGAAGTACAGCCCAGTGCAGAGTCCAAAAGCAGGTGGTGCAGCAACTGGAGCTTCAGGTAGGCCAGTGTCCTGTAAAGACATTAGAAAAGTTACATAAAGAAGACAAATTTGAGACATAATATTAATGCAGATGTCAGCCAACACAGAGTCCCTGTTTGGTACGGCATAAAACTGCACTTTGCAAAAATATTTGTGGTTCACGGCTTTCAATTCCTATAAGCGTTTGACTGCCTTTATCTGCTTTAACAGCTCTGCAAAGAACGGGAGCGCCTGCGAGCGATGATGGCTCACCTGCATTTGCCATCTTTAGAAGCTCAGACGCTGCCTTCGCACCGGAATCTACAGTCGCCACAGTCTGATACAGCTGCTGACCCACGCAACGTACAGGTAGATTGTGTTCAGTAATAGATGTGGAGACGACAGAGACAAAGCAAATGAGCCATGAACTGAAAGCGTGTTTGAGTCACATAAGCAAAACTCCACCCAATAGTAAGGAGAAGAATAAAAACATCACCTATCTTAGCGCAGCTGGCAGCGTCGGTGTGTGCTGATGATGATACTGTCGAGGCTGTAATTGGAGTTTAGCACTATGACCTGTCAAACAATAAGGAAGCGTTCAGCGAAAAAAACAAAATACATAGATACGGTGACACACCTACAGAAGATGACGGTCAGAAACATTTGAACCTGCACACAGAAATATGTCAGATTGGACCAAAAGAGTTTTTCTTGAAAAGTTTTATCATTATGCACCTTTTTCTCCCTCTATGCAGGGTCTTAAAAAGTTGTAAATGTCTCATATTTACAAATCTGCATTTAATAATACCACACAAAAGTCTTTAAAATGTATGAATGACATGTTTTATGGTAGGTCTTAAATTATGTTGCTGTAAATATGTTTAAATGTGTCCAAGCTGCAAAGACAGTTAGATTCCAACCTGACAATTTATACTGAAATTTCCTCCAAGCAGCACAGTTCCCCCACATATTGTGACTGACACCCCATAATATTACTCCCACATTTGTTTTTTATCTA
>JAPSES010000249.1:626494-639305 GCA_029822895.1 Maxillicosta whitleyi
GTGACCTTGAAATTAGGTCAAGGTCAACCATTTTCCTTTCCGCCCTCTGCATGGACCCAAAGTACAATCATGCAAAGAAAATCAGATTAATAGCCTTAGCCTTCGGAAACGACACAAACACATATAACTGCACTTACGTGGGAGATAATAATCAGTAAGTGAAGAAAATATAGGACAAATGAGATATTCCAAACACATCCTTACCTCAGAGTCCCAAGATTCCTGCTCCCCTTCGTCCCCTCTGTCTAGACCCAGCTCAGAAAGGAAATCTATTTCAACAGATTGAGTGATTTGAAAACATGGATATAAATAAAGGGCTGTCTTCTGTATGAGGACTGTAAATTGTACCTCTTTTCTTATCTTTACAGGTTTCTCCCTCAGGAATGGGTGAGATGGCATCACGCGAGTCTTCACTCTCTTCCGGTTGTTCATCGTCCTCAGAGACATCGTCCTCCTCCTCATCTTTTTCACAATTTTGATCATCCTCATCCTCAGTAGAATCATCTTTCTGTGAAAAAAAAAATATATATATATATTTTTTTTATCCTTGAAAAGTAGCCAGTGTGTGTGTGTATTTGTGTCACAGTTAGCTACAGATACACAACTAAAAGCAACCAGAGTCCTATTTTACCTGCTTGGGATACTCTTCAGTGTTCCTGATCTCTGGACATTTCATGCTTAAACTCTCATCAGGTGAATCTATATCAACATCATCAATGTCAGTTTGAGGTAGTGCTTCATCAGAAAACGTGTTTCCATCTGAGTCCGTCTGCTGACCAGCTGTACCACTGTCTTTGCCGAGTGGACCGGAAAACACCTCCCTAAGCTTGGCTACTGACACTGTTGTTTCAGTAGCAATGGCACTCGGAGTTTGTAACGGAACATAAGAAATTAATCTAGCCTCCTGTACTTGTTCTAACTCATCGCCTTTACGTACAGAGTCATCTCCTGTATCAGATAATTTCATGGTTGAACTGACAAAATCGTACTGTAGCTTTTCATCCATGCTGTCAGAATCTTCCTCCGTCTCATCATCTTTACTTGGTTGATCTTTCTGCACATCCACAGGTTTTTCTTCCTCCAGTCCTCTTGTCTCTGGGAAATCATCATTAACATCAATCATAGACGGAGGGATATTTTTATTGTCTTTTTTTCCCTTCGTTTCTTGAAGCTCGGAGCGATCTTCTCCAGTTTCTTGCGATTGCTGCCCTTTATTTTGACTGGAAGAAGTAGGCATGTAATCCTGATTACTGTCATCTTCATCATCATCCCAACTATTGTCATCATCTTTTGGATTCTTCGAGTCCTGTAGTTTTCGCTTTGCTGGTGACGCCGTAGGTGAGGGGTCATGAGACTTCTTCCTCTGAATGTCTTCATTGTTCTTACTAAAGGAGGCAGCAGAACCCAGTGGCTCTCCTGTTACTTTTCCTGCATCTTCTCCAGATTCAGCTGACGGTGACTCCTTTGTATCAGGGTACTTCGAGTCATGATTTTCAGACGAAGAATCCCAATCGGACTCAACTGCAGCTGCTTTCGCTGGTGTCATTACGGACCGAGGAGAGCTCGAACTTAACTTTGCAGTTGACGTAGGTTTACCCATCACGTGCTGAGGTGAGACACGTTTTGGGGATGATAATCTAGGAGTGTCCTGTGCGGTATCATGTCGGTCCTCATTTGGGTGAGGTAATGCATCTTCTGAAAACAGCTTTGTTGCCTTAAGATCGTTTTTCTGCTCAGGAATCTTTTCGTTTACCTGATCATCATTGGCCAAGTCTGCGTCACTGTCTAATGAAGAACCCCATGAGGACCTACGTTTTTTCTCTCCTTCTTCATTTGATACATCTTCAGTGTCAGAATGACTATGCTCAGGTGCTATATTCCTACGCTTGGCAAGTACTGTGTTACGACCCAATCCGCCTGTTTGATTTTCTTCATCGTCGCTATCATTCCACACAGGGTCACCGGTATCTTGTTTTTCGCTCCAAGAATCGTCATCATCACCTTCATGATCAGACTTCTTCTCAGGCTTAATTGGTGAAAGAGTTTTTTTGTTGGATGCTTTAGAACCGCCAGCTGAACCTCGGCTTGACTTTACATTTTTTCCCAATGTCCACCTACAGTCCCTCTCAACGCTGTCGTCTTCATCAGAAAATTTAGATTCGACCCTTATGGCCGACACAATGCAATCCTCTTCTACACCCAATGTCACCGGGATTGCATATGATGTTTCACCTGGACCCCCACTGTCGTCCGTTTGAGTCTCCGTTTTGACGACATTCTCAGAGGGATTTACGCTCTCGCCCACAAGTCCACGATCAGAACTGGAAACGTTACTTTTAAGGATGTCAGCGTTAATTGTCTTTTGAGGAACAGGACAGTTATTGACTGAAGGTTTTGGTACGTCTTCAAAATCTGCCTCAACAGATGCTACACATTTCTCATTATCTTCCTCACATTCATTATCTTCTTCATCCTCTTCATCTTCTTCATCCCCTTCATCTTCTTCTTCTTCATCCTCTTCATCATCATCTTCCTCCTCCTCCTCATCCTCCTCCTCCTCCTCATCATCATCCTCTTCATCATCATCTTCCTCCTCCTCCTCTTCTTCTTCTTCTTCTTCTTCTTCCTCAGAATTCTCCGCCTCTGGACTTCCCTCAGATTTTGCTTTACTACTTGAAGGCTGCTCAGCTCCACGGTCTGCTCGTTTATGCATTTCACAGGAAAAGAGAAAGACATTATAAAAATGAAACTGATCAACTCTGACATAAAATAGTACCTTTCTATAGCTTGGAAGAGGGGTAGAAGTCATCTGGGGTGCTTTGGAAATGAAGGAATCAGGGTAGGGGTCTACTGGGTGCTGCAGAGCATTGCTGGATGGTGTAACCTTTGGGAAGGATGGGATTCTCTGGACTACATTCTCACTCTCTGGTTCAGATTCTACACCACTCAGGGACCTGTCAGGCTGTGCAGAAGCTACAGTACAGGCAGGGATAAAACATTACTACCAACAACCATGAACTATGAAGGGACATGAATAAGTCAAGGAGGTTTATAGATGTTCTGTACCTTCTCCTTTTTTAGTTGCGATCATTTTCCTAAGGTTCACCTTCTGTGGTTTCTGAGGAAGAGCATATAAGTAAAAATTAATCCAAGAGAAAAAAAAACAAACTTTAAAACCGTATTCAGACGGGATTAGTTTTTCATATGTATGTGGGGTAAAGTAATAAGTGGCAGAGATTTTAGTGCCGTCTGATTGTCAGTAATCATTACCGTAAAATGTCAGTAAAGACTACTGCAACTTTTACCTTCTGTAAAAGGGTCTGGAAAATGATCCCAGGTAAGATTTATCCCATGTGAAAAGATAATATGTGTATAGATATTCTGTCACATCCTGTTTACAAGTGCTTTTTCGTAGATTTTCCAGCATAGAGGCTCTTGAAGGAGCACTCAGTTTTCCAGTAGGCAGTCGGACGCAGGTGTGTGAAACCTCGTGTCACCCCAAGTCTAATGTTTCGTTTCTGTCGTGGCAACACAAGGCATGTGTTGCACACGTAGTCATTTAATAAAGGTACTTTTCACAAACCACAAATGTGTAAACAAGTACATTTAATAACACAAATATGGGAACAACTGGATTTAACTGATCAGGTTCAGATACGAATATTAAAGTGCCTGTTGGGTTCGGGTCAGGTTCAGTCAGAAATATGCAGCCTTTATTTTGGACACTCAAGCCTAATAGGAAAGCAGCATCATATGCACATGATGAGTGGAGGGGACAGCGGTGCCTGAATGGATTTACCCCTTCCACTTGTGGTACTTTTATTGATATTTCTTATCCTGTGTAAATTGGCAATTAATATTACCGACGTCCTGTGTTAAACAGCATTAACCCAAGTGCCCATGTAAAACTAATCCAGTCTGAATAGTGCTTAAGAGGAATATAATAGTAGCACCAACCTTTTCAATTGAAACTGATTCTTCATCATTATCAGATGAAGGCCATTCATCGGCAGCACTTTTCGACACCCTAAGATAAAAAGCAACGTTAGTCGGGGAACAAAGGGTAAAATAACCGTTTAATGAAGTTAGAAAACAAGGACATTTGCTCACCGGCTAAGTGACTCAGACTGGGAGTTATCCTCAAAATCTGCAAAGAAAAATAAAGAATTTAGAAAATAAAGAATCAGACATTGTTGTTTTTAAATCCAACTCTTCTGAGCCTCTCTTTATTTCCTACATTGTGCAATAAATATGTTTGACATGTTTTGAATCTTATAACCAGATCTATAATAATTTTTAAAAAAGCAAGATAGGTATGACACACAAAGCACTACAAAGCAAGCAGCAGAAAATAAATGCAATTTCCTGGAAATAGGGGAGTCATCAAATATCCATCCTTTGCAACTATGAAAAACTTTTAACAAGAAACTGGTGACATTTAACTCACTTGGCTAACAAAGCTATATCTAAGCAAAGGAATACCTCTCCCTGCTTCATTTGATCCATGCTCTAGATCCAGTCAAGTGGTATTGCATGAGGAATAAATGAAATAATTAATGTCAATAAAAAATAGATACATTAATGGAATATTCTACAGTACAACTACCTAAAAGTGCTAATCTCCTCACACCGTTTAGTTTATTGTCATGAAGCAGACATATCTGCATACCATCTTTGTCGGTGGCTGGTCCGCCTAAAGAGAAGCCTGCTTCAGCGTCTTGGGAAGGACTGCCCAGCAGTAGTTTTTTCTTCTTCTTGCTTCCATCTTGATGTAAGAGGGAGGAACCATCATTCTTTTGGGTACCATGCTCAATGATAAGAAGAGAACAACTGCAAAAAACACACTAGATGTTAGAATATCAATGTTGTGGAAGTGAACTGCACTCAGAGATGCAACAAAGAGAAAAACACCAAAACAATCATTGTTTCTTTTGAATAAAATTAACCACGAAGTGATTTAAATATTCTATTTGTGTAGTTCCACTGTTTGGTTTGATTTGCTTTTATCCACACAGAAGACCTGGATAAAATCACATTCTATCCTAATAAAAGAAGAGAAAAGAAAGAAGCTTACGGATGATGCCCATTCATTACTGCATAGTCATCTGCTGACCATCCTTTGGAATCCTTTAGTGTTATATCTGCATCGAACCGCAAGAGCAGCCGCAACATAGCGATTTGCCCATTGCCAGCAGCCATCATTAGTGGGGACCTGCACGTAAAATCAAACAGACGGAACAGTCTTAATAGTCATTTCAGCCACATTATGATGCTTCCATGTGTATCACAGACTTTTCATTAATAAGGACTAACCTTTCTTCTTGACCAGTAAAGTTCACATCAGCACCTTCTTTTAATAGAAACTCGGCCATCTCTATATGATCCTCACGGACTGCAACACTCAACGGTGTGAATCCCTCCTACAGATTAGATCATAGCAATCACATTGAGCACAATCCCTCAGTGATGCCTGCCTTGAAAGTAGCTAAGGCTTATCTGTTCTTTTTTGCACAACCTAACTCGCACTTTAATCTGTGGTGCACAGCTAACACATACTAACATGTTTTATCCATGATAGTTGTTTTATCTTTACAATAACTGTACAGTATATAGTAATAAAGATGTCATAATAAAACAAGCTGTATAAGCCAATGATGTCATAACTGCTTTATAAAATAATAGTTCAATAACAGAGCTAATATACATTCAGAAAAATATACCTTGTTTGGGGCATTGAGGTCAGCCTCATGTTCCAGTAGCAAGCGGACGGTGGAGATAGATGGGATATTTGCTGCCAAATGTAAGGCCGTGTTTCCATTGATGTCTATGAGATTTGGTTCAGCATGATTTTCCAGAAGTATATTAACACAGCGCTCATGTTGGCCCTGCACCGCCTGACATGGAGAAAAGACCACAATCAGAAATGGGTTTATTACCAAGGAGCTTTTCACATGCAGGTTGTCTCAATAATGTGGTGAATAACAGATTAAAAATATACTAAGCGATGAGAGTGTCAGTTATTAAGAGACAGTGCATTCGACGTAAGATTAAAAATTGCTCTCAAAGTGTAATTATACAGGATTACCTTCATTAAGGCGGATCGATTCTGATTGTCACATAGGTTAAGCTTGGCTTTGCTCTCAACGAGGAACTGCACCACTTCAACATGTCCACTTGCACAAGCAATATGAAGTGCTGTTCTGTAACAATAAAGGTGAAATAAAGGTGAGAGTTCTTCTTACACACTCACACTGCCCAACAGTTGCCCAAACCCTTTCAAAGATGTGACCTAATTCTTAATTTTAGTTCTTTTATATAAAGAATTATATTCTGAAGTCTTGCATTGAGAGATGATCTTTAAGAACAAATATTTTAATTGCAAACATACTAGGCCTATATGACTCCTCTGTTGCAACAAATGACACAAAACTATCTGTGGCTGTACTACAGTCCACCCACTATCATAAAATCATTCATTCATATCATTTTGAACAACTTCTGATATTATTTTCTTCAAATGGCAACAATTAGAGAGACTTTGTATTAACTTTGATTACTTCTCTGTAAAATGCTGTTCTGTCAAGTATTTTACTCACACCACTAAGTTACTTCTGACATTTACTAATTGTAAAAGGTAACCAGATCCTGTCTTGAAACTTAAGTAGAAAAGAAACAATGGGAGGCCATATGCATTTACTTAGTGGTTATAACAGCCATAGCACTCTGTGTTTATCAATCCTGCCTGGTCAACTGTTCAACAAACTAGCTTTGGTATGTTCAATAAATAAAAAAACAAAACAAAAAAAATCCATAGTGCATACTTATATGTAGCTACACTCTATTTGGCAGTACTATAATATAAATAGAATATATTCACTGGCAAATGTATTAAACCATTTACAAAGACTCTAACACACCTGCTGGTGACCCTATGGAAATATATGAAAGGCAGATTATATTTGACCAATTTACCCACATAAATTGCAATTCCATTAATTTACAGCCTTTAAATCCAAGGATCACTATAATCCCACTTACCTGTTTTCTTTATCAAGCTGGTTGATGTCACTTTTCTTGGCAAGCTGCTTCAACTTTGCCAAATCACCTACTGAGGCAGCTTTGTGAACCTTTCCTAGGTCCTTGTCCTTCAGATCATAGCCCACAGAAAGCACACTCCCATTGTCAGGAGTACCAGATGGGTATTTCTTTTTCTTAGTAAAGCTAAATATCTTCTTCATTGTACGTAGCGGCACAACATTTCTTTTGCACCGTCACTACCTGCCACTCATACACTGCGGGAGGATCACCACAGGCGGCTCTGCCATTCCTAAAAATAAGACGTACAAAGCGGATTAGCAGACTATAAACCGTGATAAGAGCAATTCAGAGCCTTACCTCTAATCAATTACCCTTAAATAAGGAGCAGTAAATTAAAACATGTAGATTCACACGCGACAACGAACTGCGCACGTCGAGAGGCGCCACGTAACATTTAACCAATATACAATTACACTAAAGCAGCCCTGGATCAAGCAAACACAGCTGTCAAGCTAACGACAGAGTCTCAGGAAGCGATTAGCTGCATGCACCTTTATTCCTTAACAATACCTTACACTACGATGTCCTTAATAACCTTGTGAGTTAGGCTTGAAGTCAACATGACAATGGTTCATTAGTGGAAATATTTATCAGATGTAAAGAAACAAAACCAGACCCGGAGGTGTTTACAATATATTGAAAGCTAGCTAAAGCTTTGTATCTTGTGGCTTGTTACCATGACAATCGATTTGACAGGCAGACTAGCAATAACTACACTGCGCCTGGCTGATATGTTCTTTGGCACACATTTTTTTCCCTTTGTACTTTTCTACCATGTACTTAACTAAATTGCCTCGAATAACTACCTCTTAAAAAAAAAAAAAGAAACAGAAAACGAATGGACGTAAAATACGTGATCACTTATATTCACAATCATATGTTGCCTAGCAACAACACCTAGCTTCTCGAGTTGGCTCAATGCTGCGCCTCCCACGTCGTCATTTCACTATTGATACAAACCGCCACATTTAAACGTTGTTTCACAGGCAAAGCGGAGGGGATGTTATCGCTACCACACTGATGGTCCAACCTTTCAGCAATTTATGCCATTTGGAAGACTTGCACAGATCTATAAACTGGAGCGAAAAACTATTTAACTGGAGTCAACGTTGTTAGCTAACGAAAGGCAAAACTAACGTAGCCCTGCTAACTCAACGCTGATTAGCAAACGCTAGCATCAAATACTATAGCACATATTGTTACGAGTCACATCAATACAGTTACAAAGAAGACGGAATTCGGGGTCAAAGTGCCTTTACTGGCGCAGTGGTCTTTACAACTGAACGCTAACTATATTATGTGAACTGAAATACTAACCTGTTGAATGTCCAAATCAGATCCTTTCACACGGCTAAAGCTAACGAATGGGAATGGGAGCCCTCTCACACACACATGCTTACTGTTGGATTTCCATTCTACCAATCAGAAATTAGATGTAGGTAAACACTGCTTTGACTGACCAATAGGCGGCTACAAGGATTGTAAAAGGTTGGTTTACATGTTACAGATGGCGATAAAGCCTGTGTAACAGCCAAGATAAACCATTAGATGGCGACAGTTGTTTTGAAATTTTAGGACCGCAGGGAACGAATTTCAGCCTTTCAATCAGTCCAAAAAGCTCATTATAATCTACTACAATAGTAATCCAATGAGCCTAATGTAAATTACAGAAAATAAAATAATGCAAAATAAATTATTAAAAAAATAAACAACCGAAGATAAATGTTTTTAACTGACCACTAAATTTATTCATTTTGACATATCTTGGCAGTCCTTAAAAACCTACAAAATAATAATTTTAAATAATGGAGAAAAAAAACATAATATCCCATGTCCATTTAATAAACTTTGTAACAATGGATAAATTGAGTTAAATAGTGTAAATAAATACTAAAATGAAACATTGTTGATTGATGTTCTAAGCAACTGGACAGATTGTATTTGTATGTAAAATAAAAATCCATCAAGAATCTTTAGTTTCTTAAAGTTTCAAATAAACTGAATAGATCTGCGATAAAGCATTTGGCCCCATAAACTGTGCAGCTCTGTTAAACAGATGTTCTGGCCCAAAGTGAACAGTTTTATTATTGTCTTTCAGCAGATGACAGGTTAATAATGGAATCCTTTGAGACCTTTTATGATATTAATTTTGGTGTCATATGCAACAACAAGTCATGTGTGTGTGTGTGTGTGTGTGTGTGTGTGTGTGTGTGTGTGTGTGTGTGATATTTGTGTAAGTTAACTCATCTGTAAATCATAATAGAGGTAGAAGCAGAGTTCAAACAACTCTAGTGACTCATGGACTAAACTTACTTTCTTGAATAATTTTATGTCCCCTGAAGATAGTCACTTGTATTTCAATAGAACAATGATGCCATTACATTTTAAAGAAATGAGCTGGTGATGCCCAAAGCTCTTTAAAGGAGTTCATTATATGCAAAAGAATGATGTCTATTAATCTGTATTGTGTCTGTTTCATTTGCACAAGAGTAATTTCCATGTCCTCATCAGGCCTGAATGACAAGCAATTATTGTTCTTTGACCTTGTTCGGCTTCTGGGATGACAAGTAACTATCAACACTCTTGCCAAAAGTAGAGACCCCAGAGAGTAATTATTTTGTTTTTTATGTTGCTTAAACAAATTAGATGTCACACAGTGTGGCAGCAGGTGATAATAATGAGAGCCTTGCATCCACAAAATCCACCCAAAAAAGTGTATTTGTTTATTTAAATCTGTTTTTTTTTTTTTTTTTTTTTTTTTAATTAAAACAATTTAAAATAAAAGATTTTTTTTTAATTTTTTAAATTAAAAAAATGAATTGAATTTTGTTATTTTATAAATTTAGGTTTTGAAGCAGGTGAAACACTCCAAAAAGTTGTGACAGGAGAGAAATATTTACCATTATATTACATTACTTTTCCGTTCTATTATACTACTTAATCGTTTGGGATAATAGTTGTACTTCAATAATAATAATCACTTCAGATGGTCAACAGTCTGTGATATCCTTTGTTTGATTCTAGTTTTTATAATTTACCTACGTTTTCATAGAAGACTACTGTGGACTGCAGGCCACATAGGACAGTTCAACACATGCACACTATTACTGTGACGCCCTAGGGTTGGAAGTGGTGCAAAATGAGGCCTGACATTGTCCTGCTGAGATAACCATGGACCTTCCACAAAAAGGTGTCAACCTGACAGCACCATATGTTTCTGTAAATGTCCAATATATTGTCTCACATCTCGGGTGCCCTCACACATACTAAGCAGGTCAGCCATGTGGGTACTTTTTCACTTTTTATTGGACACATCAACACATTTTCTCTGTTGTTTCAGTCCATCTCAGATGTGCTCAAGCTCAGAGAACTCACAGTACCATTTCTGCCCAGAATTGGTTCTACACTTGGTTCTTAATGCAGTTCTGGGTGGACGGTTTCTCATTCAATGCTGCCTGAAGGCTCAAAGGACAATCAACAGTGGTTTCTGCCCCTGACCTTCACACGCTCAACCTCAATGTTTTCACAATATTATGCACAATAGATGCTTGAAAACCTAAGTTTTGCTTTGAAAATACTCCTTTTCATCGAACTGAAATTACTTCATGGAATTTGACCTAAAGTTTGAGCCACAACCCTTCCTGATCATCTCACCTGTTTTCTCAATATTCTGTTAAATTCTCAGTCTGAATAAATATGTTTGAGTTCTAAGCATGAAAATCTGAATGTCAGTGTTAGCTCATCATTAGAGGACATTAGGGCACCAGCTGTCTTACATAAAGAAGAAAACAATAGGAATCACAAATAATTTTACAAAAACACGACTATTTAAATAAATGAACTATACATGGTACAACCCTGACCCATGTACAATCTGCATTAAAAAATTGCTTACATTGTTTTTAGTCCTTTACTGAGCAGTGAATTGATGTGTTTCCTGTTTAGGGCACATAAATCTGTGCCCAAGGTTTTCCATAATAGACTATTGTTATAAATGGTGCATGCTTAGTGAACCCCTCCATCCAATACAAGAGATAGGAGAGCCTCCGAGCGCAAAACCTTGCACTCAAGTACATCAACAGGCATAAACATTACATCCTGAAAAGAATCAAGACCCCCCCTCCGAAATGCATTTAGAGAATAGGTCTATAAATAATACTATCAATTATTCAATATTTGTATAGCACTTTTCATACAGTAGATGTAGTACAAAGCGCTTTACATGTAAATCAAAAATGTAAAATTAGAACACCACGCACACGTACATACACTCACAGAACACATATATGCATGCACACACACACCTACAACACACACACACAAGCAAACCTAAAAGAACTACTAGGACTACTAATACTACTATGACGCATGCTAGCACTGGCTTTGAAGTTTCAAGGCCAGGTTTAGATATAGTGACAATATATTTTCGTTATTAATTTTCTATATTTTTAATGCCTTGCGATCTACCCACACCTTCACCCCTGCCCTAAATGCAGTCCCCACTAGCAGAGCTGAAGACACAGGGATATATCTGACTTTATTAAGAAGAATTAAGTCTTTATTTTGTCAGTAGGGGTTCAGACACGTAAGCATGCACCACAAAACTGCCTTTAACCCATCACTAGATCATGCATGCATCACCCACTGCATAATAAGAGTGGTGGGCTTGACATATCAGGGGCCTGGGGATTAAATGCCTTGCTCAAGGGCAGACCAGCTAACAAATCTCTGCCAGTCCAGGGAATCAAACCAGCGATCCTTTGGTCACACGCTGACTTTCTAGCTGATTCTACAGCTGTTTATGCCACGGTTTCCCCTGTCATGGACAAACGTGCATGTTGAAGGATGGACAGATTAAATTTACATATAAAAAAATAAATGCCTGAAAAAACATACTGTGTATTTTTATTATAATTTGAATTGATATTTTTAACATAGTGGTTGTAGTTCATTTGAAAACTGCACCCCACCGAAAACTAATTTCACCAGTCGCCCCCGCTGAATGTGTTTACATGTAGAAAATCCAATATATTACAGTACTGCATTCCAGTTTTGATGAAATCATTGGGAATTAAACCAATGTTTAAGTAAATTAAGAACTGACATTATTTAAAAAATGTCCTTGAAATGTAGTTTTTAGTCATTGGAGTTCATGCTCATGTACAAACACACACATTACAATATATGTTTATGTAACATTACACTGACTTACATTCATTTCCTTTAAATTAAACCAAACTTAACCTACCCGAAAACATCCTACCCTTAAAACCACCACATGCTTAGGGGCCTTAGATCCTATGTGTGTCAACAGATTTAAGTCCTTATATGTAATTCTCTGTAACACACTCACAACCCTGCTTTTTCCCCAGCTTGGATTATGTGTATATCTGATGTCCTCGTGGTCACATTTCTTAGTTTATTTCCTCCTCCTAAATGTATAATCCTCTTGTTTTCCTGAGGTGCTCTGCGGTACGGTTTAACTCGTCCTTAATTGCCCTGTTCATTCATTAAAAAGGACAGAACTATCCTGTCATTCCTCTTCTCTTAGTTCTTTTGTGCTTAATCTCTCTTCAGTGGAAGTGTATGATTTGAAGGTATACATATATATTAGGGCTGTCAAAAGATTAATTTTGTTGATCGCAACTAATCTCAGAAATTTCATAGTTAATCGCGATTAATCTTGATTTACTTTGCATGTGTAAAATTGATA
>JAPSES010000249.1:639405-658876 GCA_029822895.1 Maxillicosta whitleyi
GGGGGGGTATAACAACTATATTATGACATTTATTATTGTTGTTTTGTAGCCCAGAGAAACACCTGAATTCAACCTGTCCTGATACTTTTGTCCATATAGTGTATGAGTTAGGTAATTGTTCTGAGGATAACGATATGACAGGTCAACCACTCCTCCTCATTCTGACAGTTTTTTTTTTTTATTTAGTCTTGTCGTTATTTCAGCTGCTCTAAAATATTTCCCTTCTCCAACAGCAGACAGTTGTGTTGTGTCATTCTGTTCTAATCTCATAAATGGAAAAACAGCAGGAGCTTTTTAGTCTGCGCTGTTTGGGCTGAATTCATTTCCTTAAAAGTGTCCACGTCAACCTTTATTAGCCTTATCAGGGAATAATGTCCCTGTCAGCAAAACTGTCTGTGACGTGGTGAAAGATGTGTTATAGGGATCAGTGACTGGAGTCATTCCCCCGCTCACCAGTTCAGTCAAGTAGAACAGATTAAGAAAACAGGAGGGAACAGTAAAAAAAAATAAATAAATAAATAAAAAAAAAGAAGTCACCAGCTACAGTTGATTTTCATCTAATCAGTGTTTCCGGGCCTTTAAACACATAAAGCTCAGATGAAAATAAAAACACATAAATTCACAAATACCTGCAACTGAATAATCCAACGATTTATCCCGTCAGTGAATGTGCAACTTTAGCAGTAAAGTGGTATTCTGGAAATCCTACAATCAATATCTTCTAAGATCCATTGGCAGCGGTAGGAAATGACGATACATGAATACACAAGTAGAATTTTATGGATCTGTGTAACTTTTCACTTTTACAATAACTCTTTACAGATAAATGAATTCAGAGACAGTTATCACACAGTAATAATTCCTGTTCATCCACTTCCCTCAAAATATCCTCAAAAACACGTCCTGTATTGTGCAAAAATATTATATATAAGGGAAATTATGTGCAATAAGTCATGCAATAATCGTTTATTCTGTGATAACAATGTAACATTTACAAATATAAATGCACTATTTTTAGACTTGGTTCATAGATATACATACTGTTTTCATGGGTAATTTATACTGTTAATGTTAATGTTGTTCATAGATGTACATACTGTCACATACTGTTAATACTGTAAATTTTCCTCAATTCATATTTTTCTGTTTTCATTTTTAATTATTTTATTACTTTGTAACAGTATAACATTTATATCCCCTGCAAAATATATTTTCCTAACTTATTTTTTTGTTTTGTAATTTTATATTCTCTCTTTCCGTTGTAGTGGTGTTTTGTTAATATTGTTGCACTGACTGGAGTAGCATAGTAACAGTAAAGGCTATTCTATTCTGTTCTGTTCTTTTCTGTTCTATTCTATTCTATTCTATTTTGTTCTGTTCTAGTCTATTCCATTCCATTCTATTCTGTTCTATTCCATTATATTTCATTCCATTCCACTCTATTATATTCTGTTCGGTTCTATTCTATTCTATTCTATTTTGTTCTGTTGTATTCTATTCCATTCTATTCTGTTCTATTCTATTCCATTCCATTCCATTCTATTCTATTCTATTCTATTCTATTCTATTCTATTCTATTCTATTCTATTCTACTCTACTATATTCTATTCCATTCCACTCTATTCTATTCTATTCCATTCCATTCCATTCTATTCTATTCTATTCTATTCTATTCTATTCTATTCTATTCTACTCTACTCTACTATATTCTATTCCACTCCACTCTATTCTATTCTATTCTATTCTATTCCATTCCATTATCTTATCTTATCTTATCTTATCTTATCTTATCTTATCTTATCTTATCTTATCTTATCTTATCTTATCTTCCTCCCTTTGCCATTCCAACATCAAACCAGATTTTAACTGAAATTGAAGCCACAGTAACACATATGGTGCAAATCACAGAATGGAGCAAAACACCAAGAAGAAAAACTGTGAAAACAGGAAGAAAAGGAGAAGAATGTGCCAAAAGATGTATCAGGCTCAGCCCCTGATCAGACCACAGGAGTGAAAGTAATGTTTATTGTTACAGTTTATTTCCAGTACATTTTCTTTGTCATTTTATATGAACTTAAAAGAGTCTTTTCAATATGTTTTAATGGTGTTAGCTCTGGACAGAAACAGCTGTTGGAGATTGACTTCAAAGGAGACGTCAGATTCAGTCACTCCTCTTCTGATAACGGCTTTTTTTTCTGTACGTCTACATCACTAAAGAACCACCTGATAGGAAATACTGATTTCTGTCTGTTATGGGTTTTTCAGCCAAAAAGGAACCTCAGTAAAAACTACAATGCTTCCTCCTTCACTATAAAAAAATAAATACGTGCAAATATTCATTTCATTTCATCTGTGTGAGCTACAAACCAATAATAAAATGGTAAAAGTGTGTTTTAAAGACTAATAAGAACCTTTTTTTTTTTTTCAATTTCCATGATAAAGGAAGGTTTAGTGCATTCTGCAGTATTTCTTAAAAAAAAAAAAAAGATAGTGATAATAAGAGTGTACTGACCCGTGGATGTGATAGGATCAAACCTCTGTATTCATGCATGTGGAAACAGAACAGCCCATCATTACACAAGCCAAGATCTGAAGCCTGTGTTGAGCCGTGGAAATGGTCTTGAACAAGGAGCCATTAAGTTCAGCCGGGCTTTTAGGAAATGAACTATGGCACGGTTGGATTTACAAACATTTTCTGTTGCTGTAAAGATGGTTTTGTATCAGAGACAATACTGTCACCCACCATGATATGATTAGAGCGGTAGAAAAGGAGCCCATTACACAATGACCGTTTCTCTGATGTTGGAAAAATACTGGTTTGATGTGAAGAACACCTGAAAACCACATGTTACCTAGATATATTTTATGGTAACAAAGTTTAAGTTTAAGTTAACAAAGTAATTTTTAAACCTTGAAGCGTAATTGTAGTAAATATGACTGTGTATGTAAGTGAATGCATGTATAAGAATGTTATAATAATAATAATAATATGTATAGTAATAATAATAATAATAATGAATTGTATTTTTCTAGTGCTTTACATTATTGATCCATTATTCATTCACTCTCACCTTCCCCCTCTGGTGGTGGTTTGTAGCCACAGCTGCCTTGCCTGAAGTAAATTATCCATCCATCCATCCATCCATCTATCTGTCCATCCATCCATCCATCCATCTATCTGTCCATCCATCAGTCTGTCCATCCATCCATCCATCCATCTGTCCATCCATCACTCTGTCCATCTATCCATCCATCTGTCTGTCCATCCATCACTCTGTCCATCTATCCATCCATCCATCCATCCATCTGTCCATCCATCACTCTGTCCATCCATCCATCCATCCATCTGTCCATCCATCACTCTGTCCATCTATCCATCCATCCATCCGTCCGTCCGTCCGTCCATCCATCCATCTGTCCATCCATCACTCTGTCCATCCATCCATCTATCTGTCCATCCATCACTCTGTCCATCTATCCATCCATCCATCCATCCATCTGTCCATCCATCACTCTGTCCATCTATCCATCCGTCCGTCCGTCCATCCATCCATCCATCTGTCCATCCATCAGTCTGTCCATCCATCACTCTGTCCATCTATCCATCCGTCCGTCCGTCCATCCATCCATCTGTCCATCCATCAGTCTGTCCATCCATCCATCCATCCATCCATCTATCACTCTGTCCATCTATCCATCCATCCAGGCTGACTTCATAAGTTGCACTTGTTTTTCTTAATCTGCTTGCAAATGTGTTTTTTTTTTTTTTGTTTGTTTTTACTATATATTGTCAAATGTGTGTTATATGTGTTTTAACTGTAACTGTGTTTTTGTTGTTTGTTTGTTTGTTTGTTTTTTGCTGATTCCTATCTTGGCCAGGTCTCCCTTTTTTCCTAAAAAAAAAAAAAAGGTTTTTAAATCTAAACGGGATTTTTTCCCCCCTGGTTAAATAAATGTTAAATGAAAAATAAAGTGTATTTCCAGAGTGCAATTCAACACCGTTTTAACTGTTGTAATATATTCTACAGAAGAAAATAACATTTAAAATAAAATAATAATAAAAAAAAAAGAATGATATAGAGATGCCAAGTGTAATTTCTTAGACATATAATTTAATGGAGATAAAGGTAGGTGTGAACAGTACAAAAAAAAAAAAAAAAAAAAAAGTGTCTTCAGTCTTAATTTAAGACCAGACAGGAGGAAGAGGAAGGAGCAAATCTAATATATTACAGTAACTGGCTCCACAGCAGTAACTGCTAAAGCTCTGCGCCTTCTACTTTTGGTCGTGACTGTGAGACCTCCAGAGAGATTTGTAAGATCTAGGATATCTGAACTGTGAATTAGGTCTGTAATGTAAGATAGGACCTGAATATTAAGGTCCCAAACTGAAGTATAAGTGGAAAAAAATTCATCTTAGAACATCCTTTTAATATTTGCTATGCCATACAGTCAGATCAGACACAAACAGTTATTCACCAGAGGTCTTAAATATTGTCTTGATAAAGTCAAGCTGGTATTTATAACCTCTGGCATGTTGATGCCAAAAGATCTTATATTTTATCTGCTGAGCTACTTCGGGCTGAAAGCAGAGGATGATTTCATATCTCAAGAGAAGTGGAATCTTTGTTCGGTCACTGACGTTTTTTGAGGTTAAAGTTCAGTTTCTTTAAATACATTTTCGCTTCTTGTAATGATTGAATTATGGGCGAATAAGGCATTTGTAGAACGGTGCTTGTGTATGTTTATATATGTTTGTACTGAACAGTTTTAATGAGCTCTGTACAATACAATCAGTCTGTGTCATTGATGTTTATGTATGTTTCTCAGAAGTGTGTGGGATGCATGTATCCATCTCTATATAATGAATGCAAGCAGTAACTGTTAATCAAATTTTCTGATTGATTAATTCAGCGTGGTTGTTGTGCCTTATATGTGTAACTTCAACTGGAGGCACATCTTCAAAAAGCTTCAAAAAATCTTTTCAACTAACAATGAATACCTTGAAATGATCATTTATTGGCTAAAAACATCATTCCAAGAACATATGTTTCAATAGATTTGTCCATGTTTTCCTGTGATTTATGACCAGTGTACATTTAATGAACATTCCAGTTTAAGTCCAACATAATCAGATAGGTTTAAGGTCATGGATCAATTCTGTCATACCCATAGGAAATAGATTCTTTATGGACCTGGAAAATGTCTTCTTCACACTAATGAAACATCATCATTTGCACTGCCTACTGTAGCCCAAGACCAGTCTAAAACCAAATCTATTTATCCGGGAACATCCCACTATTCTTCCAGGGAGTCCAGGTCAAAATGGCAGTGACTGATAGGTTCACATTAGAAACGATTTGAGATTTAAAACACACTCAGAACATAAAAGCTTTAATAGAAGAAGAGTCAAAGAGTGCAATAAAGAAGATAAAAAAAAAAAAAAAAAGAGGTAAGAGACTATCTATAACTCACCCCATCTACAGAGATTATTTAAAGTAGTAACAGGATTCTTCTAACTTGTAAAATACATTTACTGGTGTTTAAAGGACATGTTTCAGACGGGGTGATGTTTAGTTATTCATTCCATGCAGGTGATGAGTGAGAAGAAACTAAGCTAAGAGTAAACCCAGGAATTATTCAGGAGAATTCATGCAGTTCTAGTTGGATAAAAGACTGGAAATTCAAGTAGTTTCGTTTGTTTTTCTCCCAACACAAAAAGGCCCATGTTACTCCTCTGTTCACCCTTCTGCACTGGTTACCAGCACAAGTCCATGACCCTTGCCTACAAAACGATCTCAGGAACAGCTCCATCTTATCTGAAGGAAATACTAAGACCGTATGTTCCTTCCACAGAGCTGCGTTCCTTCAATAAAAACCATCTAGCCGCACCCCCAGCTCGCTCTAAGCGATCCCAGGGCAAACTATTCTCTGTAATAGTCCCTCAGTGGTGGAACAAACTTCCTGAAACGACAAGACTAGTATCATCCCTCTCAATCTTTAAGAAGCATGTACAGACTCTGCTCTTTAAAGACTATTTACTGCACTGATGGTAGACCCTGTGGTGTGTGTGTGTGTGTGTGTGTGTGTGTGTGTGTGTGTGTGTGTGTGTGTGTGTGTGTTGGTTTACTCTACCTGACCCCATGTGAAAGCACAAAAAAACAAAACAAAAAACTAGAATGGCACTCAGAGAACGCAGATCCCGTGAAAGCCACTTAGTCCAGGGACTCTCTTGTATTGTACATGTATTGTTTATATGTGTATTTGTTTGTATTTTTCTTGTGTTAATGTTGTATATGAACATAATTGCATTGATACACTGTAAAGAAGTTTTATGGACCCCAGGAAGAATAGCCTTGGCATTGCCTGGCTAATGGGGATCCAAATAAATCAATCAATCAAACCCCTCCATTATCCTGGATTGTAACCCGGACATTGATCCACATGAACTCTGATCCGGATTTGAATCTGGATCACTCCCAAATTTAAAGCAGTTCTTCCTGTGGACATTATGTCTCTGCTCACTAAATTTCATCAAAATCCCATGAATAGTTTTTGCTTAATCCTGCTAACAAACAAACAAACACACGGAGGTGATTGCAATATCCCATTTTTCGCGGGATAAAAAAATAAATAAAAAATACTAACCCAAGTCTGTAGTCGCACCTATTGTTCTGTATATGTACACCTTGTATCTGTAAGTGCTATATGCTATGTTTATGCCCTCTATTGTAAGTCACTTTGGATAAAGGTGTCTGCTAAATGTAATGTAATGTATTAAATGTAGTTTACCTAACAATGATTTAGTGGGAAAAAGCAACGTGTTAATGATTCTCATCTGATTTAGAGAAAACCATACTACAGATCTGCGGAAAAAGACATTTGTGAGTGTTTGAAGTAGCATCAGTTATAAAGGATAGTGCAGAATGAAACACAGATGAAGGATATAATACATAGGATGAAGCTGTATGCATGTAAAGTACATCACTGAAATCTAATATAGACACAAATGAACAATGAATAATTCTCTTTCTGGCCTCAAAAAAAAAAAAAAAAAAAAAAAAAAAAAAACAGCTCCTGCATGTTTCATTGGTGTATTTATGCTTAGAAATAACATTTTTTACACAGAAACACAATTAAGGTGTGACGTTTACACACACCTTGGCTAAATGCATTCAAGCTTTTCACAATTCTTGCTAGTTCGTGCAGCCCTTCTACTTTGTTTTGAAAGTGTAAAGTCTCAGAATAATAGTATACAGCTTTTATTTATTTTAGCACATCCTTAGAAGGAGCCTTTCAGTGCATTTTAATCAAGGTGTGTGTAATTGGCATCCCCTGAGCTGGTTTCTACATCCTTTTTAATTTCTTTGCAAAGGTCCTTTCATGTGTTCCATTAACTCATCCATGTCCTGCAGGTCTTTAAAGTGACATGTGAGCATTTTATGGAATCAGACATTTCTCTAATGTACCTAGTTGGTAGAAAAGCACTGAACTCAATAAACTAAAGCTGAAATAATAATAATAACAATTATTATTATTATTAATTATCATTATTGTTATTATTATTATAAGTAAATAATAGTTCCATGTTTCTAAGCTGTGGGAAGTAGCTGAGACAGGACAAAAAGGACCCAGAAGATCATCAAAGGACCAGAGAGAATAACATAATAATAATAATCATCATAATCATAATCACAATAATAGAATTTGTGGTTAGTTACTCTTGATTGCAATGAGTCAGATTGAATACATAGTAGTTTTATAAGGAGTATTTATGTTTTCATGTCATGATAAACCTCCATGTTGCATAACTAATGTGTTCTTAATGCAAATTTTCATGATTCGAGTCCTGAAAGCCTTGTTGTTCTACTGACTTAACGTCTGCCCCGAGACCAAATGAGAACGTTCTTACATTAAAACTTACATAACAAATGCATTATAGGTAGCTTCAGCTGAGGTCCTGTTCATTGTCATAACTTCAGCCATAGGGTAAACACATAATTAAATGTATGTTTGACATTCTTCTTGGTACTACAGTTGTCTAGGAGACTCAGATATGTGCTTCTATCAGTGCCCAAAGGAAAATACAGATAACTCACCACATCAGGAGACATTTGTTACTAACCCTGATATTTGTTTTATGACTTTCAGGTGCTGCTTTTTTTTTTTTTTAAATATATATCTGGATGTCTTAAGCGTTAAATAAAAACAGTAGGCTACATGTCACATAGGAAGCATGCTGAATTGTAATGGTACATGTATTCTAATAATGACGTGTTGAAGATTTAAACCAGAACCAGAATGGCATGCGTGCTATGTAGCTTGCTGAGAGCGGACATGCCTTTCATGCATGATATTAGGTAATGACATAAACAATATTTAAAGCTCCATTTTGCAATATAACATACCTCCATACTCACTGATATAAATAATGATCTGTGGATTTGAGTCGACAAGTTAAGTTTTTAACCCCATTCTGAATGCCAGACTCCATCTTAAATTATATTATGTAGTTATGTGTAAAGAAAGAAGAATTCTGATAATAAAACTCAGTTGTGTAAGACTGACATTTAGTTTTATACAACTATAAACTCCTTAATAAGATTTATTCACAGGAAAAACCTAACAGAGTTCAAGTAGCTTTCACATCTCTGTGAGTAAAGGGGAAGTGTCATGGAAATGATTCAGACTGACTGCTGCTGCTTCCAGAGACACAACATGGATTCCCATGATTCCCTGGTGCAGACACATCACCCACAGAGGAGGATGCAGAACATGTTCAGTAGCCGGTGAGACAAACTAAGCCTGGAGCTCTAATAATGTCTTCAGTGCCTGTCTTCCAAAACAGGAGATGAGGATGCATTGTTCAGTCCAGGGTGAAGGAAAACATCCATTCTGCTGTCCTTGAACCCACCAGGACAGGTCCAGCCCCCGTCAGAGAAAACATAGCCAGGGGCTTGAAATTAGGCGTGGGTCAAACACACATCGCAGGGCACCCATGGGAGGAGGCTGGTTAACTGGTCAACTTCCCTTCCTGAGGAGGTGATGAGAAGATTATTAAAGACTAACACAAAGATAATTGGTAAAACTTAATTATTCCCCAAAGCTGACCCTCACAGACGGGAGGAAATTTTAGGAAAGGGGCGTCATTTTGCACCACTCAATACAAGCCCTATCGGAAATGAAAGAGAACAGATCTGCACATTGGAAGCAATGTGAATGCAATAAAGATAACCATCACCGCTATCAGCACATGGATCAGATGAGCTGAATAGCTGCTGGATAAACGCAGCCAGTTGGCAATCATGTGCTTTCGCAATGGAAACTGTAATAAGCAATTTACTATGTTATAGGTCACTTAGAAACTGAAGGAGAGTCGCTAAAGATACTAAAACAAAGAGCAGTCTGCAGTGTACGGGATGGATGTTCACACTAGACACAGAGGAGGAAAGAAAAATAACACAGGCTTTACAAAAGGATGTTTATTCAAGCATTAAAAGGCCGCATCAGTCGTGTCGCAATACAAAGATGATGAAGTATGATTTGTTTGTGGTGTTTTTGTTGAGATGATTGGGACTTTCTATTCACTGTACAACATTTTTGATGCAAATTTGAAGGCTACATACACCTCCGCCCTCTAGGCCGTTCTGATCACAGCTTAGTTCATCTGTTCCCTGAATACACAGCGATGGTGAGATGAGCCTGCACTGAAGTAGTCTGTGAAAGTGTGGACGAATGAGGCCACAGAGAGACTAAGGCCATTTTCAGACTAGGTAACCGTATCTGTGCTGTACCTGGATACAATCACACCAGATGTTGCCTGAGAATGAGTGGGTGTTATAGGGCGGAAACAGTAGGTGGTGGTGTGGAAGGCTTTCTGTAGCTATCAAACAAACACACAAGTGACAATACCTTATGTCAGCCTAGAGGCGGCTGTGGCTCAGTTGGTAGAGCAGGTTGTCCAATGACCAAAGGGTTGGTGGTTCAAATCCTGGCTCCCACTGTCCACATGTTGAAGTGTCCCTGAGCAAGACACTGAACCCTAAATTGCTCCCAGTAGGTCTTGCATGGTAGGACCTTGCATGGTAGATTAGCATAGTAACTGTAACTGTGGGTGAATGTGAGGCTTATGTAAAGCGCTTTGAGTACCAAAAAGGTAGATATAGCACTATATAAGATATGTCCATTTACCATTTATGTCATCAGCTGAGCCACTGTTCTGTTCATTTGTCTACAACAGCCGACAGACAATATAGTTTTCAATCTATTAATCTGTTTAAGGCAAAGTGAAGATGTCTGTTGTCCCTGATATATCACCGAGCGGTTCGGTTGATAAGGCAAACCTATGCCAGGTGGCTTTTTCCGGAGACAACAGGGCACCGTTTATGGTCTTGTGGTGATCAGGTCACTTCTGGTCTCAGGTACAGATTGCTCTCACACTGCAGCATACTCACATTCGGACATGGATACCCAGTCTGACTACGGCCAGAGACACTGTGTACAAACCACAGACTGGGAGACACTCTGCAGGTCTCATGAGGATGACTTGGATGGTCGAACTCAATGCTTGAAGGGCTACATCCACTTTAGTGTGGAGAACAATGTGGCCACCTGTAGAGTACAGTTTCTCCAAAAACACACCCTGAATGACCCCTGAACTTAAAGCCCTGCCGAACAGGAAGAAGAGGTCTTTAAGATTAGCGGACAGAGAGGAGCAGAAGAGGGTTCAGCATGAGCTCAGATATGGATGAGGAAGGTCAAGGACAGATACAGGAGAAAGCTGGAGGAGAAGCTGGAGTAGATCAACATGAGAGACGTATGGAGATGCCCGAGTGCACCCAGAGGGACTACTGAAGGGGACCGGCCCTGGGACAATAGACTGAATCTGGTTTACTGTAGATTTGAGTCCAACCCCAGCCCCTCATCCCTCAGCGAACCTGCCTCCCTCTTCTTCACACATCTCCAGCCCAGCAGCCACTACCACCACGCCCCCCCTCACTCCCCCTCTCCCAAACAATCAGACACTTTGAGTACTATGAGTACAGTAATGCCCTACCTGCTGCATCTGATTCTGACTCACCTGGAGACCACCAAGAGTGATGACACTCGTGTTTTTTGACTTCTTCAGTGCTTTCAACACCATTCAACTGATGCTAAAGCTGGAGGGGGCTGGGGTGGAATGACATCTGCCTGTACAATTAAAATTATGTTTTGTCAATCCTTGTGCATCTGGTTAATGTTGTATTCTGTTGGACAGCTGAGCCAAAATATATAAAAACAAAATAATTGTTATAAAATACAACATAACATGATGCACACTTTTAATACCCCTCAGATTCTGTACAAAGTCACTGCCCTGTAATTTAGATTAGATTGTCTTTGTGTAAAACATCTTACATACATATTCATATTTGAAAGTAATGCGATATTACAACTGCACATGGTCATTTAACCTTGAAAAAGTAGGTCAAGATCACCTATTTTCATTAGGCTTCTGCTCCATGCCAAGATGTATAGACAGTATAAATTTGCAGATATGTCGATGCATTCTTCAGATAATGAGATTATGTTGTTGAATGGACACAGAACCATGTGTACCATCGCTCTGGCTTTTACATTACATTACGTTTGGCTGACGCTTTTATCCAAAGTGACTTACAAGGTATAGGCATGTATAGCACAAAGGGCCTTGCCTTAGGGCCCCCCTGGGATTCAAACCGCACCACACCAAAGTCAGTGGTGTAAATAATCTACCCAGTCGCTCAGGCTTTTTTGGAATTCCACGCAGCCGCAGCAGCAAAAAGCAATGAAGCTGTTTCCGCATTTGTTGCTTCACTCAACTATCACTATCACGGCACAACCACCCACCTCCCCCAAAACCCCCACGGTGGTTTAATGTCTCCAACTGATGTGTTTTGGGTCCAAGCTTCAAAGTGAATGTTATTCCTGACTTTTCCGAGGAAATGCCAGGTGTACCAGAAACTTCAGCGATTCATGTTTTGATAAGTGAAAGGAAAAGAACACCCCATCTTTCAAGAAATATGTCAACATCATATTTAATATTCATTCCATGTCAGCCACAGTCTGCACCAACACGGACAAAATAAGGGTCTGAGCACACTCAACTCAGCTCTTTTGAATATTAGATCTTTGGCAGGCAAATTGTTCTTAATTAATGATTTAGGCTAATAAAAAAAAAAAAACACAACCTTTATTTTATGCTTTTAAACGAAACATTGTTGGGACAACTTGAAAGCAGCAGTTCTTGTTGAATCGTCCCTCATAACTTTAGTTTCACAAGTGAACCTATATTACATAAGAAAGGAGGGGGAGTGGCCATTTTATTTAAGGACATCCTCCAATGCAAGAAAAATATCCTATGGAATGTTTGTTCCTCTTGAATATGTTGTTCTTCAGTCAAAATCTTCCCATCGAGGAACATTTGCAACCATCTACAGACTTCCAAAATACAATTTTGATGAGTTTGTCAAATTTGTGTCTATTGCATGCATTGATTTTAACTGTTTTGTTTTAGTCGGTGACTTTAACATTCATGTTGATAAATTCAATGGCGGAAGTGCTAAAGAACTTTTTAACATCTCAGATAATTATAAGCGGTTGAAAATGGATGGATGGATAGATGGATGGATGGATGGTGATTGATGACTACTGTGTTTTGTTTAGAGCAACCGCCGATGCGAATCCTAACAAAAGTGAGGGTGAGATGGTCAGAAGGCGTTCTATTAATGAGAACCCCTGTACATTATTCAGCCAAGCTTTTGCACCATCACCACTGCTGCCCTCAGCTCCTATTCATGACCTTTTAATAGTTTCAGTTCCAAAGTTACAGCTTTCATTGAGTCCATCGATCTGATTAGGATCAAAGTTATATCAGGAAAGAAAAGGTCACCTTGAAGAAACACCACACTAGTCAAAGCTCAAAAAACAGTCTGTAGACATGCAGAACACAGGTGGAAAAAAACAACAACTCCAAGTTAACTATGACATCTACAAAGAAAGTCTTCATATCTATAACCAGGAAGTGAAAAATGCAAGACAGTCCTTTTTCTCAGATGATCAATAGACACAGTAATAATGCACACACATTGTTTTCTGTTGTGGACAGACTGACAAACCCAGCATCAGTCCCACTGGAACTGCAGTCCAAAAAGTCATGCAATGACTTTGCAGCTTTTTACAGATAAAATATCCGAGATTAGACAGACAATCAATCTGTGGCTCCAGCTCAGACATCACCTATGCCTTCCTGTCCACCAGTTCGTCTGGTACATTTTAACCTTCTAGATTATACAGCGCTGACAGAAAAGATTAAACAGTTAAAGTCCACAACATGCTGCCTTGATATTCTGTCTACGAAATGCTTTAAAAATGTTTTAACTGCATAGCTTCAGATGTTCTGCAGATAGTAAACAGTTCTGTTCAGTCAGAGCAGTTTCCCCAGGCCTTGAAAACTGCAGTAATTAAACCTCTTCTAAAAAAAAATCTAATCTGGATCCTTCAGCAATAACTAACTACAGATCCATATCAGACCTTCCATTTTTGGGAAAAATCATTGAAAGAGTTGCTTTTCAACAAATTCATGCTTTTTTTTTTTTAGTGTAAAACAATCTTCTTAATGAATTTCAGTCTGGATTCGGAGCACACCACAGCACTGAGACTGCACTTATTAAAGTCTTAAATAATATACATGTGAATAATGATGCATCCACAACCTCTGTCTTGGTATTACTGGACCTCAGGGCTGCATTTGATACAGTTGAACACAACATACTACTGGACCAATTGGAAAAGTGGGTGGGGCTTACTGGCACTGTGTTAAACTGGTTCAAATCTTACTTACAAGGTCGGGACTACTTTGTTTTAGTTGGTAATTATGAGTCGGAGAGAACAAAGATGATATGTGGGGTTCCTCAAGGGTCTATTCTTGGACCACTTCTGTTCAACATCTATATACTGCCCCTGGCTCAGATCATAGAACCTATCAACATTTCCGACCACACCTATGCAGATGACACACAGTTTTACTGTATATGTCAGTGTGATCACATGACTACAGTCTCTTACTTTCACTGAGTGTATTCATCAATTCAACATGTGGATGTGTCAGAATTTTCTCCAGCTCAATGCAGACAAGACAGAAGTGATTGTTTTTGGCCCCAAACAAATGAAAGGTCAAAGGTCAGGTGCTCACCTTGACCCCATGTCATTGAACTCTACAAACCAAACCAGAAACCTTGCTGTAATTATTGACTCAGATCTGAATTTTGACAACTATTTTAAAGCTATTACTAATTCTGCCCGTTACCACCTGTAGAACATCACTAGAATCCAAACACGACACAGAAAAACTAGTTCCTATGTTTATTTAAAGTAGGTTAGATTAGTGTAATGGTGTGTTCAGGGGTCTAAAGGCAGCTGAACCAGGATGAAACGAACTTCCTGAACACCTGAGGTCAAAGTGTCAGAAAAATCAGACTGAAAACATCATTATTTACCGCAGCTTTAACTGAAACTCACATTTTATTGCTGATGATTTTAATGTCTATTTTAATTATGTATTTTTTATTTTGTTATTATTTTGAGATTTTTATGTTTTGATATTTTATAGTTTAACGTCCTCTTTTCATGTCTCTCTTGTGATGCTTTTGTGTTTTATGTGAAGTATAAAAAATGTAATGTGCTATACAAATAAACTTACCCCGCCTTGAGTCTGCTCATGCAAAATGAAACACGATTAAATTAAAAATTAATGATATTTAATCGTGATTAATCAAAATTAATGCGCAGCAATCCATTAATCTCATTAAAAATTGTAATCGTTTGACAGAACTTAAATACGTGTGTGTATGTGTGTGTGTGTGTGTGTGTGTGTGTGTGTGTCCTTAAATCCAAAGGCCAACTTTGAGTTATCACAGTGAACGTGAAATTCAACATTTCATGGCTGACGCGCAGGGACAAGACACTATTTTTTTTTTATAGAAAATAATTAATCAAGATAACTCATGTTCAGTGTGAATAATTTATTCAGTTTGACCTTTGACTTTAACAAATAAAAGCAGAACCGCAGAATGTCAGACCTTCTCCAAGAGGAAAAAATGTGAAGATAAACAGCTTTAAACCCTTCATCATTTATCAATTTATTTGTACAAGAACGCGTACATCACAGATAAAATCAACAACATTCCTGTTTCCTGGTCAATGCTTTCATGTTTTGTGCATCTCCAGGAAATATATCATAATTCAATGACACATTTAAAGGTGTGTTGTATTTTCCCTCTTTGAAATTATTTGTTTCCACACAGCACTGAAACATTAATTCTCCTCGTACAACTGATTATTTCTCATAATTCTTGCCATAATACTTTGTCAGTGGGTTTTAATCTGTCACTCTTCAATCACACAAAAAGATTAAAATATGTGACATGTTAGGATTCTGTGAACTGTGATGATGTGGAGTTCACGTCCACTAAGGGGAGGGGTAGACCGCGCACTGCAAAAAGTGACCAGTAACAACATTTAGAATTAAAACAAGTTAAATATATACTTAAAAAATGAAAAGTATCTTCTGTGTTATTCAATTAAATATCATGGATATTGATAAATATTATGATATATAATAAATATCATGGATACTGGGTTATTTCCAGCAACTGTCATATACATTAAAAATAAAATATCTCTGAAAATATCAGTAATTCTATGAATATAACTAAATAAAATCATAAAACGGTTGATGTCAGTGTTTATGTATTTTGTACACACATATATGACTTTTGAAAGTTGTTGGATGACTTATCACCGTATACTAAATTAGCGATACGGTCTCATTTTTTACAGTGTATTCTCTTTACGCAGCACTCTGTGAAATTTGATTCGAGTTTAAAAGGCCCTGACGACAGCCACGAGCCAGACAGCAATCAGTTCCACTGCCTCAGCATCAGGTAGCACCATATACGGGTTGGAGAGGCACTTCACAGCCCCTCTGGCACTGCATCTGCTAGGGCGCACAGAGGGGCAGTGCCATGCACACTCCAGACTATGCGCTGCTCCTGAGCGGAGGGAACCAGTCTGTGGATTTCAGTCCCATTCATGACCTAAGGATGGAAACTCCTGAAAACACCACCGCTCACCCGAACGGATCCGACCCGTTTGCGAGGAACGAGGAGGTGGCCAAAATCGAGATAATGGTCCTGAGCATCACTTTCGTGGTGGCTGTGATGGGTAACATCAGCGTCCTGTTGGCCATGTACAACACCAAGAAGAAGATGTCACGCATGCATCTTTTCATCAAACACCTCAGCCTGGCGGACCTGGTGGTCGCCTTCTTCCAGGTGTTGCCTCAACTCTGCTGGGAGATCACCTACCGCTTCTACGGTCCAGATTTCCTCTGCAGGATAGTGAAGCACCTCCAGGTTATGGGGATGTTCGCGTCCACCTACATGATGGTGATGATGACCGTGGACCGCTATATCGCTATTTGCCACCCTCTGAAAACCCTCCAGCAGCCCACTCAGCGCTCCTACATCATGATCGTCTCCACGTGGATGTGCAGCCTGGTCCTCAGCACCCCGCAGTATTTTATCTTCTCCTTGAGTGAGATCAAGAACGGCTCGGATGTTTACGACTGTTGGGCGCACTTCATCGAGCCCTGGGGAGCCAAGGCGTACATCACCTGGATAACCGTGGGCATCTTCCTCGTGCCTGTGGTTATTCTCATGATATGCTACGGATTCATCTGCCACAGCATATGGAAAAATATCCAATACAAGAAAAGGAAAACGATGCCCGGTGCCGCGAATAAAAAAGGTCTGATTGGGAAGAATTCTGTCAGCAGCATCACAACTATATCCAGAGCCAAACTGCGGACTGTGAAAATGACTTTTGTGATAGTTTTGGCGTACATTATTTGCTGGGCGCCGTTTTTCATAGTCCAGATGTGGTCCGTGTGGGATGAAAATTTCCAGTGGGACGGTAAGTGGTGAAGAGATGAATCAAGAAGTCTATTTATTATTATTAAAACACATACTCTCGTCAAAAAAAATACCACTATGAAGAGAGAACGCGCTACAGGAGAAACCCACCGTGCGTAATTACAAGCCCGAGAGCGCACAGCATTTACGCACGACTTTATTTGATGCAAGAACACAAAAGCACACAAAAAACACAGTAACATCAGATAAATTAGATAATAAAAATTGTATTAATGCACATAGGGTTTATTTTCTCTATTTATGTGTAAATCCTAAGGTCCTGCATTATATGGTGGAGGTAAGAAGAGGAAAATGAACAGGGCGTGTGATAAAATGCGATCATTTATATTCATGACCTTTTTGTTTTTTGTTTTTTATTTTACTCTTGTCTGATATGAAATGTGTGATGATATTACCTATGTTTTATTTTCTTTTTATTTTATGAGCTTCTTTATGTTTTCTGACTCAACATGCCTAGAAGGTATTAAACTACACCAAAATGACATAATAAATAAGACACAGAGAAAATACTGAAGAATAAGAAGTATTCAGAATATTAGACATACAAGAGACAGCATAATTGTTGTGACCATAACTGTTTATACATGTGTTTTGGGCAGATTTTTCAGTTTTACATTGTAACACCAGATAAATTGACTTTGACAGGCATTTCTGTAGCCTGGCCTCTACCAGATGTTTTGTGGATTAATCATCCTTTTCCTCTTTCCTCTCTCTGTTCTCTAGATTCTGAGAACACAGCAGTGACTCTGTCTGCTCTGCTTGCCAGTCTCAACAGCTGCTGTAACCCCTGGATATACATGATCTTCAGCGGCCATCTCCTCCAGGATTTTGTGCACTGCTTCTCCTGCTGCCACAAAATTAACTCGGATTTCAGGAAAGAGGATTCAGACAGCAGCCTCCGCAGAACAACGCTGCTCACTAAGATGACCAATCGGAGCCCCACAGCCAGTTCTGGTAACTGGAGAGAGCTGGACAATTCCCCAAAGTCCTCCATCCAAGCGGAGTAAACAAACAGCCTGGCAACTCTGTTTACTGACGTGGGAGTGAAAATATGCCTGGCAGTCACAGGATGGTACACGTCTCTGAACTTGACAGACAGTGACTGAAGGTTTCACTGAATCCAAAACGGAGAAGATGCTTGTACAGGAGATCATTAACCCAAAAAGACCCAAACATCCAGTAAAAACCAAAAGCATCTACTAATCTATAATGTATAATACCCGTTAGATCCATTAATCCTATCAGTACATGTAAATAATTAGTGTAAAATGCAGTTTTTCATCTTTTCATGGTCATCAGATATGACCCATTTGGACGCTCAGAGGCTCTGTAGTTACCATGGAAACACTGTCATCTTCTACAACATTGATTCTCCAGTAAAACCAGTGGGTTTAAGTTCAGTTAATGACAGGTTTGACTGAAAAAAGTCACTTTTTCTTCAGTTTTCTCTGTTTCTGATATAACAATCATCAACTTTACTCTGAGCTTTAATGAGTTAAATATAGGAATATACTGGATTTAAAAAAAAAAAAAAAAAAAGATAATATTAGAATAAATGGTGATAAATCGCCTGAGGAAGGTTAAATTTAGAGATAAATTTGGATCTGGCACAAAAGTACTACTGGGTCTTTATGGGTTTGTTCAGAATGTCTTCTCGCTGGAATCATTGTGCAACTTTGTTTTAAAATATACTTCCAGAAAATGTTATGTGTATAAAGTGTGTAATACAGATTTGGGAAAAAAAATAATGGTGCAATCATAATTTGCTCTTAATATATTCCTGTTTGTCAAATGATATTAATGTTTAATATTTTATTCAGCTTTGCTTTGCTACAATGGATCGAGCGCAGGTTCTGCATCATTCAGTGCTTTGAGAGAAATCACAGGAACACTGTTGCTTTTACTGGTGTTTTTCTCCCCCTGCAGTGCCACTTAACACCCTTTCCTGTTAGAGTGTACACGAAGATAAAAAAAAAAAAATTTCATGGCAGCCAGAGGGTGTGCGGTGCTGAAAATGACTCTTCTAGGCCACACATCCTCGAGTAACCCATGTAGTCGCCTCATCTTTTGTGTTAAACTGTCTGTTTTGTCTTGTTTCTCAGTGTTACGTTTTTGTGGGTTGTGTCAGAAAACAATATTAGAGCAAACTTTTCATTGACATACCACAAAAAGAAGGGGAAAAAATAATAAGATTGAGGTTTGAAGCATTTATTATCCAGGTCTTATCACGCGTCCTTATTAACATCATTTGTTCAAGGGTTTGTTTCATGTTACAGCACACGGCCTTCATGTGGATCCCTAAAGAATGGCTTTAATTTCTATTCAGCAGATGGAGCTGGAACTTTCTTGAAATGGAAGGACATTGAGAAACACACACACAGATGGGGGGATGTTTGGGGGTTTTGATGAAATGAGACTGGCCACAATTGGAGGAGTCTATCTACCTACCCACTGACCCCCCC
>JAPSES010000249.1:704852-718926 GCA_029822895.1 Maxillicosta whitleyi
TGAAGTTGTCAATATTTGTAGGTTATTATAATAATATTCTACTGGTTCTGACCCACATTAGATCATATTGGTCTGTATCTGGAACCTGAATTAAGAGGATTTTGACACCATTTCTTGTTCATATCTTCAGGGTAAATTTTTTGCATTTTACAAATTCATCCCAGGGGCCGGACTGGACCCTTTGGCGGGCCGGATTTGGCCCCCGGGCCACATGTTTGACACCTGTGATCTACATCATCTGTAAAAAAAAATAATAAGGTGATATGGGTTTCCTTTACAGTTCATTCCTTCGCATTTAATTACGTACAACAACACAAAGACAGATAAGCAGCACTTCATGTAAACTTATCAGTGACTTTGCAGCTTTAGATTCTGTTTCTGTGAAAAATCTGAGTTTCACTTTGCAAGTGCGGAAGGACGTAAAAATCAAACACCAGGAGCAAAGCAAATGCACTGTGGACACATTTTGACCCAACAACCTCTTAACTCCAACATGTTGAAGCCAGATTGAGAGTGAGAGGAAACAGACTGGAAAAAGAAAAGGAAATGCTGATGATTATGAATGAGGGAATGTGAGCTTACCTTCTGCAAACAGACAGGAATGCAAAAGAAAGGGGAGATAGAGAGAGAAAATGTGAAGAAAACGTCCAAATATAAAGAACATATATAAAAATATATTCTTAGAGATTTTAGGACATGGCTGTTAACACCATTAGAGACTATATTATGAACCCATTTCTGTTAAAACTCTTTAATGTGCGTGTGTATCATTAGTTTGGAGGATTTTACTTCTCTCTTTAGACCTCTCCTCACAATTTAATAGGAGGAATCCCCACAGTTGATTAAATTATCAAAAGCTCAAAAAGTCTGAAAATTGCCTGTGTTAATTGGTTATATGTGCTTCCTATACAGTTGAGGAACTTTCATGAAGTGTAAGACAGTCTGAATAGATCCTTTCTTAAACTGAATCTCCTTTTTTAATTTCATCAAAAACTCAGAAACCCTAGAATCTGTCAAACCTTTTATTTTTTTTTTGCCTAAATGGACTGACTGAACTGCCTAGCCTGTATTGCTGCTTGCAGCTGCGATTCCATTTATTATATTTTTAAGTCAGGGGCTCATGCTCTGCGATCTATGGAAAATTTCCTTATTATAAGTATAGCTACTAAGGAGTCACCCATATGGGTCCGGCAGAAGGGGGCAATTATAGCGGCTATTCAGTGAGCTCATCACTGGAAAAAAAAATGACAATTACTATTATTACAATAGCTGGCACTGCAAAATTTAAACAAGCTCCTCCTTTCTGCTCTAATTATATGGGTTCGTTTCCTTATATACTTATTGTTAGACAGTCAGACTAGTATTATTTTAGCTGTCGGCAGATGCCTAATGAATAAAATAATTAGTTAATTTGAAGGGTTACTGTCAAACCTCAACTGACTGATTCATGAAATCTATTAATTATGTAAGGTTTAAGTCTAGTGTGGTCATTAGACTGTATCTGTTACCTCTAGTAAGTGTCCAGTCAGGGGTCTCCAGAGGATTTCTATACGATCCATGTTGACTAAACCCGTCTCTAGCAGCTTGGCTACAGCAAACAAAGATGGCTCCTGAAACCAAAACAAGATGAAAAAACAATGGATAAATACTGGATAGCTAACAATCTGTTCCTGATTAACTAAAATTACTGTAAGTGATTACTTTGTTGTTTCCATAAGCCATTTCCATGGCTTCCAGAGAGAGGGAACAGAGAGCGTTGATGAGGTGATGAAGGGACACATCATCCAGATACCTGCACAGCGAAAAAAAAAAAAAAAAAAAATGCATATGCCATAATATTCACCTGTTTATCAAGCATTGGATAAAAACCTTCAAAGGCATTAATTTCAGACATAAACACAGCTCCTTCTAAAATCTTTTTCAGTGGTTAGTTAAATATATAAAAAAAACATTTCTGAGGCTAGAATAGACAATTTTAAGCCTGAGATTCTGTCATTATGTCGACAAATTCTCTTAATCAACTTCAAATGGACTCAGCGAATGAGGAACAGAAGCTGAAATCTGCTGAATTTTGACTTTCACAGATGGAGTGGTACGTACTGGGAGCTCTCAAACAGTCTGGAGAGTATGTTGGAGATGACAGGTAGGTCTGTCATCACGGCAGTGGTCAACACCTGTTTGAGATAAACACACAACCGTGCCCATTTACCGAGCTGACTTTGCCAATGACAAACAAAACAGAGTTCAATGTTTACTTCAGAAAAGCCTCTTTTCCATCTGATCTGTACATATGTCTATTAATTCATGATACTTAAAACCAAATTCACATGGCAATAAATTAACAAAAAACACAGTCCTGCTGAAATGCCGTTTCCTCATGAGTAGAAATACTGCATGAATACACATAGGAAAGTTTAAAAGACTCACCGTACTGGGTCCCTCAACAGCCCGGCCAGGTTTCAAGGCACCACCCACCCCTGGTTTGAGCCCCAGGATCCACACCAAGTGCTGATGGGGAAAAATACGATGAAATAAACAGCAAAGTTACAAGACTGGAGCATGTCGATTGAGATAACAGCAGGTTCTATACCTTGGTCACCTATGGAATGAAGTTATGGTTTGACTTCTCATAAACAAAAGTCTATCTTTATATGTACATTTTGTAAATCAATTTGCATTATTAGATGGGATGTTAGTTTAGATGCACATATGCAGTTCAGAATTTGTTATATAAATGTAGTTTTGTACATGTAACATATAAGTTATAGCAGTACCTGCAGTGTGGCCAGTACCAGCTGCCAGGACGTGCCCAACACGGCCCCATGGCAGTGGGCCAGGTTCAACAGGGTCCGCATACATTGGATGTTCTTGGCAGTTAGCTGGCAAAGGGCCAAAGTTACACAATTATTATAATACCTGTAATTACATATGTTGACAGAGGCATTAATATGGTTCCTAAGTGCGGTGTCCTTAATTAGTTCATGCATCAATAAAGGTCTAAGATTCAGCTATTCACACTCAGCAAAGGTGAAGTCAGTGACATATTTATTCTTGCATGTGAAAACAGAAGTAAAAAAAAAACAAAAAAAAAAAAAAACAGACATCAGCAAAATATAGTCCAGAAGTGGACAGGAGCTGAAATAACACCACAGATCATACAGTAGAGCTGCTATTGTCTGTTACAGTCACTATAGATTAATAATAATAATAATAATAATAATAATAATGATGCAAAGCTTTGTGGAGTTTTTGTGTCATGGCTTTTGTCATGGCTGTTGCTTCTTCCTGCACTTTTAATTGTAACTTCCATTAAAAACATTCTGGGTATAATCTGGACCGTGGATTTCATGTCTGAAAAGGCTCCAGTGATTTCTTTGAGGTACCATGGATTTGTTGTAGATTAATCATAAGTACATTTCAAATGTACTTGACAGTCCTCGAGGGTTTTGAACCGTCTTGACAAAGGCATAAATGGACACATAGAGCCTGTTTCCATGTACACCAATACGCTGATCGTTATCCGACTTCAGAGTTGTCAGATTATTTAAGTGACCATGTTAACAGGATAATCTGATACGTTTTATCAGATAACAGCAGTAATCCGATTATGAGAAATCAGATTAACACACCTGGATTTCTCCCAGTATTCCAATGTCTTCCTGCTTGTGTACAGATTAATGTGATTTATTTCCCTTTTTAATGTCTGCACATGTGTAAACACAATTAAAAATGTAGCAAACATACTCCAAAAAAACCTAATAATGGACTGGAGCGTCTAAACTGTTTTGTTTTTTTTTCGATTATTGCATTTCTTAAGTGCATGTAAATGTTCCCAGTTGTTGCACTTTTACGGTCATGTAAACAGTCTAAGGACCTCTGTTGGCCATGACTGTGCTAGTTAGTGTTTAGTGATCAGTGGGTAAGCCTGTGTGTGTATGTGGTCTTGAATATAAATTGTAAACTGACTTTTGAATGAAATAATTGTAAGTGTGTCCTTACCACCACAGTGCCCTGGGGCTGAGCGGAGAGTGGCTGCCCCACTGCCACCACCTGCTGATGAGATTCACTAGAGGGGCTGATAATCTGTACACTCTGTCCCTGGATGGAGTAGGCTGTGAAAAACACACAAAGACCAAACCATGTGTCAACACACACATACACACACACCGTATAGAGTCAGTCTTTCAACAAGCGTCACCAATACACACCAACAGGTTTTGTAACAAGCTTACGACATGCAAGAAAAGCTTTCTTAATTAACTCTAAGACAAACATCCATTGCGAGCTGAGACCCAATTTGCCAGTTTTATCTCTACAAGCTAATATGCAAATAGTGAATATCTGAGTAGTTGATTTGGGAGCAGCTGTGTGTGAGTGCATCTAAGGTTCCCCAGACACATTCTCCTCTGCGCTCCTAATTAGAAGCCACAGTGAAAACTTATGGATTAGAGTGGGGCATTTGGGACAGGGGAGTACCGACAGTTTACATGTTAAGCTCAGTTTGGTAACATGCACATGTAGCCATGTGGGAGATGACAAGTGTTCATTAATTCAACATAAATACACATAACCAGAGGCCTTTTTAGGACTGGACAGGGGGGGCCTTTAACTGTGTCATACCATTATATTCTACAAATAATGTTGCAAATATAATCAAATTGATTTGCTTGTATTAGGTATTTGAGTTGCGTATTTACACAAATGCAGAGCAACAGTAATATGATTTCTAAGTGGTTTTGGTGGTGTCCTGAACTGCACAACTGTACCTTTGCTGGAGAGACTGGCAGCGTTACTGCTGAGAACGGTCAAGGCATAATGTGGTGGCAGAGAAGCCTTACAGATGGCTGTGATGAAGGCATCACGCGGCGTCACCAAGCCCAGGCGGCCGCACAGTGAGGCCATGGTCAGCTCTGCCTTCAAGATGTTCTCTGTGGCCGTCTCATCAGTGCTGAAGTGGACAGAACACGCACAGAAAAGGCACTGAAACACAGACTGTCATCTACAGCCAAGTACAGGGGCCAAGATGTTCCACATGTTCAACTTTAGACTGAGAATGAGAAACTATGCTCATTTTAGACTTGTAGTCAAATACTAGGGGTGCAGAAAATAAAAAAAAATATTCGATGCATCGCGAGGTGGATGTGCCCGATTATGGATCAATACAGGTATGTCAAAAATGATGTTCTGAATGTAATGTTACTTTAATAATATTGACGGTGTAACTAAAAAGGCTGAATTAATGCGTAACCGCCGCGTCGCCCCAAACGGTTTACAGTGACACATACGCAAAACAAAAAGATGGCAGAAAAACCCATCCATGTGGCACCTCCAACTGTTAAAAGCGAGTATATGGAGCGGGTTTAAGTCAAAGGGAAAGGAGAACTGGCCAAGAGCCACAGTATTTGCAGGTTGTGTCGATGCCAATGAAGCATTCTGGGAACACGACAAACATGATTAAGCATGTTCGTTTCCCTGTTGGTTCTTTCAATCCATTATGTTGCCAGGTACATGTTTAACCTTCCAGTTGTTTTGAAGCTAATTTATTAGCTTGTTTTCATTACTGGTCATTAGAAATGTACTTAGTTTTGAAAGTAGCAAGTACTTCTCATACAGTGAGAAAAATATTGATTAACTGCAGGGTGCATCCATAATCAATTGTAATTCAATCGTAGCCTTTTGAATCGGAATCCAACAGAATTGCCAGGAACCTAGTGAAGCGTACCCTTATCAAATACCACCAAATTAAGGCTTATTCCCTTTCATACTAGTCAAAAATACACCAGTAAAAAAAAAACAGACAAGAAAACTCATCTGCAGTGTGAATCAATTGCCATTTTTTAGCAGGTTTACCCATGTTTAAAAAAAACAAAACTGATAGAAGAGATCTACAGAACAGGCAAAACACTGTTTGAAAAAGCTTATTGTGGACATCATCAACTTCAGTTATTAGTCAAACTAAGATTTTTTCAGAATGAAATGTGTATAGTTTTCATAACTTCTCATCTATATTTTTGCAGGGGTCACCAATCCTGGTTCTTGAGGGCTACTATCCTGCATGTTTTAGATGTATCCCTCTGCCAACACACCTGATTCAGAAGCCTGATAATGACTGTCAGGTGTGCTGGAAGAGGGAAACATCTAAAACACGCAGGATGGTAGCCCTCGAGGACCAGGATTGGTGACCTCTGCTTTAGGGATTTAAAAAGGGACAGTTTTCTTAAAACTACCTAAAACTTACTTAAATACTAGGGGCCAAATCTACTAAAGGTTTGCGTGAATAAAAACATATGCAAAGTCATCGCAGATGCAAAACAATGCAGAAACTGATTTAATGACAATTCACACTAAGGGTTGCATCTTTCAGAGGTGCAAAATAGCATGTCTGCATCCATTTAGTAAGTTTGAATATGCAATATGGGGAGTTTACCTGCAATTGTGCTGGGAGGAGAAAATGTGAATATATTCATTTAGCACACACAAAGTGATTTATCAAACCCAAAAGCCATTTTGCTGATAGAAACTATGTCTATATTTACCCGTCAAGGCCTCAGTCTCAAGTATCAAATGGTTTGTATGAGTAATTGTGCACACATAGAAGTGGTTATTGTTGCAAGGAGACATCGAAATGATGTAACGAGACACAGAAAACACATTTTTCATGACATTTTTGGAATGACAGAAGAAAAAAGTATTGAGACTTTTCCATTTGATCTGATGGTGATTAAAAAATATGCAACAGGTTACAGTGAGGCAGAATTTTGTGTGCTCAACAGTCAGTCAACTCAACAACTCCCATGCCCCCCCACCTCTACAATGCATGGTATATAGTGGTAATATAGCGCTATATCTATACTTCAGTACTCAAAGCGATTTACAAAGCCTCACATTCACACTCATACACCAGTAGGCGGCTACTATA
Source organism: Maxillicosta whitleyi (assembly GCA_029822895.1). Taxonomy (NCBI): domain Eukaryota; kingdom Metazoa; phylum Chordata; class Actinopteri; order Perciformes; family Neosebastidae; genus Maxillicosta; species Maxillicosta whitleyi. The sequence continues at coordinate 711,772 of JAPSES010000249.1, forward strand.
CTAATGTACCATGCAAGGTACTACCATACCAGACCTACTGGGAGCAATTTAGGGTTCAGTGTCTTGCTCAGGGACACTTCGACATGTGGACAGTAGGAGCCAGGATTTGAACCACCAACCCTTTGGCCATTGGACAACCCGCTCTACCAACTGAGCCACAGCAATGCCATTTTAGAACTTTTAGATGAATTAGAGGATGATTTGGGATTAGACACAAGGAGGAGTCATGCAATTCCTTCTATGACTAAACTCCTCCGACGTTACATTTCTGTGCGTCTGAATCATTCCAGCGTACTGTTACCATTTGTGCTGGCGTATCCTAGAGCAGTTTTTCCAGCATACTGGCTCCATGACAACAACCAGTAGCACACACAACATCCTCATTTAAATAGGGCGGTCTCTAAGACTTTGCACATGTTGTCATTAATGCAGACATTCTTAGTAAATCACCTGCAAACTGCGGTTCAACCCTCACGCAGAATTCTAGATTGGACATGCAGGTTAGTTAGTACACACAAACTGGGATCTTAGTGGATCCGGCCCTAAATGTAAATATAAACCATCAGTACCAATGCAGGACAGTAGTGTGTGAAACAGCAGAAAACCTCTTTACCTGGCATCCAGCAGCAGAGATAACGCAGCCAAAAGACCACACCAGCAGGCATTGACCATCTCTTCCCACACCAAGTGGGCTCCTGGGACCAGGACACAAAGTACTGAGGATTATTCTGGGAAACATTTAGCTGCTATAATAATGTTGGATCTATTTGACTAGTTTCCTGCTTTAGAACATACTTATATCCCATCACATTTGCATAATCTTACCAGGCTGAGGCTGCCACTCCTGGTCTGGATGAGCCTCTCTGAACTCCGCAGCTGCCTCCTCTTCTACAGCCAGTTCCCTTTCGATCATGGTGGTGATGCCTCTCACTAGGTCCAACAGGGCACTGAAGGCCACAGACATGGCGTAGCCCTCTGGGATAGATGGCGGCTCCACCTTGTCCAGCATCTCTAGACTGGACGATTATGTAAAAGGGAGGTTAAAGCTCATATAGACACATTTTTGTTCATATATTAAACCCCAAAGAACGTCATAGCCACCACCAACCAAAAGTGAGCTAATCATTTAATAACCTCTGAACCACTTATCTTATACATTTAAACAATTCAGGTAAAATGAAGAATCTCAGCTTTTCATAGTTATCAGATATGACAGATACAGTTAGTTTTTCTTCAGTTTTTTTCTATTATAATAAAATAATCTTTCAATTTACTCCACACGCAGCAGTAAATCAAACATGGGAAAATGCCCATTTTCACTGCATGTTGAGGATAATATTATAATAAATGGTGACGAGTTACTTAGGAAAGGTTAAATGTAGAGAAAAACTCATTTGGAAGTTATCACATAAATAGAGATTCAACTTGTTAGACTGATTTGTGAATTGTGCTGCTATGTTTCTTATTTTTTCTCACTTAGCGTTGCATTAAAAACATTAGGTGTGTTTTTCTTATTCATACTGGGCCTAGTCCAGCAGCATCTACAACTATTGCAAGGGCTGAAATTGGTTAGCAAACAGGTTTGATTACTGTCAGAAACAACCCTCTTTGTTGCAGGAAGGCCTCTGGCTACAGTAATTTACTGTATTTTAAAGTTTGGTTTCCTGTGAAATACCACACTCTAATGCTCCTTAAGGAGAGTCGAGTCTTTGATCTGTGCCTCCCTGAGGTTCAAACCAACTCTATAGTGATGTTACAGGCTCATATTTATCCTACTTAGCAGCAGAGTTTGTAATCCCCTCTACTGTACCGTTGTGCTTCATGCATTTACACGTTAAAAACACATGTAGGATGAAAGGTCAGGTGAGCTGCTTGAACCTTTGCACAGTACTTACTAGGTGGCCTTGGCACTGCCCTGGACACTAACGGTCATAAGAGGGATCCAGGTGCCGCGGTATTCAAAGGCCGCCTGTGTGGTCAAGTTCCCACTGACCCCTCCTGCTCCTGGACCTCCCTGTGCTGCACCCTGCACCCCTGAACCTGACCCACCTGGAGACACAGAAGATGAAAATGAAGTGTAAAATAACTGTTAAATATGTGTACATCATCTTCACCAATTTAATGTAGGCATGTTTTCATTTTCAGATAAATGTAACCCGCCTACTAAGGTTTATCCCATTATGCATGACTACAAGTATTTCTGACATCTGAAGCACTTTATGGATATGTAGAAAATCAAAACCTTTCAACAGTGGGTGGACACTAATATGTGGGAAAAAAATATAAGAAAAGATTTTTCAGTAAGATACAAAAGCACACACTTTCCAAGAGCCTTTCTACAATCAGATTTATATGGATTTTGTTGGTCTTTGAATATGTAAACTGACCGGCTGGTGCACTGATGGCTGCAGCGGTGCCCGCATTGGGGACGATGAAAAGAGACTGGATGAAGGAGCCCAAGGCGTTAACAATGTCTCTGAACACTTTAGTGGAGTGCTGCTTCATGTCATAGGACTGACAAAATGAACTGAAAAAGAACAAGAACACAGACAGTGGGAGATTACAGTCCTGTTGGGTTCAGACTGTGGGACTTGGCAGTTTTCCACAGTGCTAGGACAAATCCACTAAAGAGGAATGATTATTGTGGTTAGTAACCTTTTCTGTGTACATACATTCTATACTAAACCAGAAATAAAAATACAAATCTATACTTTAATGTTGCTTACCGCAATAAATGTGGCTGTACACAGAGCCTATGGACCGATTCCACAGCCACTGCTCTAAGCCACTGTGGTTTTTCACCATCCAGAAACTTCACTAACAGAGACAAGAAGATCTCACACTCTGTCACCTGCAAAACACACCCACACATATCAGACTGGTCTGAGAGTTTGGTTTGGTAATAGACAGATTTTTCCTTTAATTAAAATATTCCATGACCTTCCACTTTCCTTAATGGAGAAACAAACATAGACACAATTTCATTTGTAGGGATTGATAACAGCTGTAATACTGAATTACTCGGATGGAGCCAAGCTCATTAAGGGCTTGGAGTAGAACTAAAACAAAACTACTATTGCATTAATGATAATCAGACCAGATCAATTAAATGCATCAGCTCTGTGCTCAAGAAAACTGTTAATGGTAAAACATCAATTAGGGAACAGTTCCATGCAGTCAGCAGTCACAGCACATCCGTCCCTTACCAGCAAGCTGTAGAAGTGCTTAATGAGGACAGAGACGACTCGCAGCAGCCTCATGCAGATGGGAAAATAAGGTTTCTCTACAGGCACTGGTGAGGCAGCGCTGCTGCTGCCCTGCCGGAACTTAATGTTGGGGGAGAAGAGCTTGATGACAAGCGGACACACTCTTTCTTTCAGCAGGAAACTGAACTCTTGGTGCTAGACAGAAATCAGAGACAAAGGTGGACAGAAGGAGACAGAATGATCAGGAAAAGTGTGTTTAGTTAAATGCTCCTTACAAACAGTTACCATCATATCATATTATATAATATGTGACATAGCAAACACCCCTGTAATGTTACATATGTATAAATGCTCAGCTTTAAAAACTGTATTATGTGTAACACATTAAGCTGAATATACCTGCAGGAATACACCAGGAAAATCATTGAGCACAGACTCCAGTAGCTCTAGGCCAAACGTCCGTGTCATCTCTGTCATCCCCACGAGCCAGTAGGGGGCGTCAGCATTCACAAGCTGGCACAAATCCTACAGACGCACACAAAATAGGATTTAGCACAATAGAGTGTTGTTTCTCAGACACATCACAGTGGCTAAAACAGAGCTGCCATTGAGCTCTGCTCGGTGAGAAGCGTCCCCGCAGAAAAGAGCAGTGGCTGTAGGGCAAGAAACAGCTTTGAAACAAAGGATCTTTGAGGCACTTTTTGTACAATTCCTTACAATATATAGATAAAATGTTAACTTTGTAAATTATAAAAGATACTGAGGTGCTCAAGAGGGCTTGTAAGGTCGTTAATAACAATATATTTTTAATCACACCTCAAGCCACTTCACTTCAGTCTGAATGTCAAATATCAAGCCAAATCCAAATCAGTCCACATTCATCATGTAAAGCTGATGAGGAGAGAAATGTAAAAAGAGAGGGCTGCTGCCTCCTGGTGGACATACCTGGAACAGCATGTAAGCGTCCTTGGCACTGGGCCTCAGAGTACTAACAGACCGACGGTTTGTATTCCCCTGGACAGGAGGAGGGTGTTCCACAATGCCTGAGGGCAACAATAATTCAGCATTTAGTAATTTAAGCAACTCATAATGTCTACATTAGCACAGTAAGTATAAGAATATGGTATATGTTAGTTCAAAGCAAGTAAATTAATTATTAATCAGCATTATTAAATGATGATATGCAAGAGTTATCAACTACTGGTGTTATCTTTAGTCATTTCTGAACTCTATTTTTTTTGTGTGCAATAAAAGGTACTATCGACTTTAGCTACAGTCATTCATAAAATACATTTACGGTTTCTTTTATTATTTTGGTGCCTCTGACCTTTGAAACGTTCATCTTCAGCCACCATCCTCTCAAAGACCACAGTGACAACCTGTCTGACTGTAGCAGCTGCTGTGTTGTTGGTGATGTTGTCTTTGGTGAAGTGGAGACGGAAACACAGCACAATGGCCTGGGAAAAGGACAAAACATGAAATTAGATTATCGTGCATCTGAGTAAACGTGTTTATAGATGGAGCTTTTATGGGCTTTAAATGAAGACATTAAACATCTGGCTTTTAATTGTATGGATTATATAAAGCTGTTACTAGACAAAACAGTACGTCTGTGGAGTTTAACAAAAGTACAGTAAACAGAGTTGGCCTGGTAGTCTGTACTGTGTGTTTTGGCAGCATGCTACGATATACAAACGCTTTGTACAACCACTGCTGCGGAGTTTGATAAATGTTATACTGACGGTTTAATAATAAATCAGAGATGACTCACTGAGAAACAAAACTGAGATATATCAGTGGTACCAGAGGGTACAGCACTCGTAACAGGTTTGTGTGTGAAAACTAAGTATTACAGCACAGATATAGATGTATATGTCACAGGTGTCAAACATGTGGCCTGTGGACCAAAACCAGTGCGCTGAAGGGTCCGATATGGCCCATGGGATGAATTTGTTAAATGTAAGAATTACACTGACGATATTAAGAATCATTTTAGTTCAGGTTCCACATTCAGCCCGATTTAATTTCAAGTGACTTGGACCAGTAAAATACTTTCATAATAACTATAAATACTGACAACTCCCAAAAAATGTAAATAACCTGAAATGTCCTAAGCGAAGTGTGTATTTGTCGACGCACTGTGATCTGTAAATTGCATCGCACATGTGTAAATGGCAAAGTGAGGCAGAACATTGTCAAAATTGCACGTATGTTATATAAACTGGAATTAAATGTCAGTTTTTTCACATTTTTTTAAAGGATTGTTTGTAGATATAAAGTTTTCATCATGTAAATTTACTTTTTTCATGCTAAAACAAAGACGAAAGTTTGGAAATGACATTATCTATATATGATTATGTCATTATTTCACTGGTCCGACCCACTTCAGATCATATTGGGAGGATGTGGCCCCTCACCTAAAATGAGTAGGACGTGCCTGGTGCGTGTGAGTAGTGCGAGTCTCGTACCTTGGAAAGGACTTCATCGTGTACGACTGTATTGGTGGTGAGTAGAACCAGGACGGTTTGTAAAAGTTTAAGCTCCTCCAAACCGTTTTCCATGAGCTGCCATAACATGTTGATAATATTCCCTGCTGCTGCCTGTCAAACACACATAAACAGTTCAAATTAATACCATTCATGCTCATTGATATGATAAGTAAGTACATAAGACTCGGTTGAACTAAGTAGGTCCGAATGCTTTTCTGAAGATGAAAAGAAGCAGGTGAGAGAACAGCCTGAGGTCCCAACTGTCAGAAATGATACAAAACGCAAAAACGGAAAAAGAAACCGCAAACAAATTGCAAACAGACACAACAGAGGGATCAGCTGGCGATAGCTGCTTTAGGGGCAAAACATCATCAAGTTCAATAACACCAAATCTAGCTGCCAGTTGATGTTATGTCACTTGATTCTGACAGTAGTTGACAATCCACGTCCTTTCATAGGTCAAAATGTCCAAAATCTAAACACTCCTCAGGCTATACCGCTGAAGTGATCGCGTGTGAACGGAATATGGTGAGATGCAGGAGGAATCAAAAACGGGAAAAAAAATACTAAACTGCAATATATGGATGAAATGAACGGAATTGTGATGAGAATGATCAACACGAAGCAGGAAAAACACTGTTCTACTCTGCTGTCTCGCATCATTTCTGCAGGGTATTAGATACGTTTAACGGCACAATGTTGAATCTGCAAATACATGCATTGTTATAATTTAACACATTTAACATCTTACACATTTGTCTCCATCAGGACCTAAAGAACGGGTGCTGTCTTTATATCCTCTTAAAGGGGATGTATATTTATGCTATTGTATTATTATGAGCATTGGATGGGTATGAGCACTGTAATTTCCATGTTTATGGATGAAATAAACTTGACTTGAGGTTATCGTGTTTTGTTTCTTGTGACTCCGTTTCTAAACTTTTTTTTTTTAGTTTTTAGAGCTGCTGGCTGGGGTGGAGCATTAGATTACCACGGAAAATAAGTTACAGTTGTGAGTGGAGAGAAAAAATGTGCGTGTCGCAAAACATATGACGTGTGGGTCTTAAATGTCCTAGATGTCTTAAATGTTTGTGTGCTGGAACGGTGCCATAACAACCACTTCAAGTCAAGGACGAAACACCGCGGGTAAAGGCAGTGAGCATTATTTTTTACATGCCTTGGAGCGCGACAAGGCTGCTACAGTGGGTCACAGTCAGCACGTTTGTTTCTCTCAAGCAGTAAGTTATGTAAAACCAGAAAAAGAACCACCAGTAACGGTATCTTTAGTATTTGGTAACCTCAGTTTTACCTCAACCAAGGAGGTTATGTTTTTACCAGGGTTTGTTATTTAGCAAGATAAGTCAAAAAGTTCTAAACAGATTTTAATGAAATGTTCAGGAAATGTTCGCTCTGAGACAAGGAACAGATGACTAAATTTTGGAGGTGATCCGGATCACTGT
>JAPSES010000249.1:753305-763743 GCA_029822895.1 Maxillicosta whitleyi
AGGCTGTCAGTAGTTTTCAGTGATTCCTTTGTGATATCTATAGCACAGAAAGAAAGGCAATACAATCAGAGAATAATTCACCATGATGGATGATCCCCTGTTGTTTCGGCCAGTCCGAAGTCACATGACCTGTGTTTTCTGAAGTTTCTGGGTCATGCGCAGTGCGCTCAGGTGGAAAAAAATGGTTCGTCGGAGAATGTAAACATTGCAATTTTGAGGGGTTGGAGGGTGAAGGATGATGTGTAACCATTAATGTCGAACTCTAGGTGTAAAATAGAGCCCCACAGCTGTGGTTTATAAGAACTTTACCCAGACAGGTTTCATTTGGAATTTACTTCCTTATGTGTCACTTTAATTCTATGTAATATGCAGTATTTTGTATATGGTATATGATTATGATTCTGCAATTTGTTGACAGCTGCAGAATGTGTTCTTGTAAAGATGAAAGAATGATTTAATTAACAATGCACTTCAATGTGTGTAAGTTTAGTAATATTTATTTATTCATTTACTGAGTCCAACAGCTTGAAAGTCATTTGTTATATCCATATAATCAAACATCTCGAACTTTTTATTGCACTTGTGATGTTTCATTTTTACGCCTCATCCAAAAATGACCAAAGGGGTAATGTGATCATTTTGTTGTCTATTTGTCCGTCTGTCCAGTCAACAACATAATCCCATTATCGGAAGAATGCACTGAAATATCTGCATCAAATTTATACTGTGGATGCATTAAAATATCAAAAATAGGTGACCTTGACCTATTTTTCAAGGTTAAACGGCCTTGTGCAGTTATAATATCTGAGTGTTTTCAAATCTAAATTATGTATGTAATTAGTTTTACACAAAGATAAATCTAATCTAAATTACAGGGCAGTAATTTCAACACAATCTTACACTATATTTGTCTTTCTATGACCCCACACACCTGGGCCATCACCTGTTGGAGCTGCTGCCGTCAGAGCCACCTCTATCCACACAACAGGGTTTAACAACAGTTTCTATCCTAGAACTATGGCTCTGAACCAGAACACATAATCACTTAAGTCACTTTATAATGTAATAACACTCTGGTATGTACTAGCAACAGAAGCCAACATTTCACTACCCGCTTTACTTAGAAATACATACATCATAACTATGGCCTGTGTATTCTGTATATTTGACACTGGACTCACTTTTGTCTCTCTCTCTGTGTGTGTGTGTGTGTGTGTGTGTGTACAATTTTTTACTTTACTTTTTTAGATTTACAATGTCATTTTACTTGACTGTTTTATACTTATATTTTTATTCTTAACTGTATAATTAATGTGTGTATTTACTTCAACACATTACATAATATAAACCCAGATTATGTTGCACTGTACAATGGTATTTTGCAATGACAATACAACTTATTCTATTCTATTCTATTCTACCTACTGTAGGTCTGTGCTAATAACAGGACGACTTTAAAGGGACCAACTAATCTTTCCAGTGTGAAAAATCGACTGGAGGCGAAGCAGGGCGTGTGCTATAAAAGTCCTGCAGACTTTGTAGCAGACATCAGGTTCATCTTTGGGAACTGTTCCGTCCTCAGTGAGGTACTGCTGCAGAAAGAACACACTTTTACCTTTCATTAATGCTTGCTGTCAGTCTTGACACCTTACATAAACGGTTTCCCCTTTGTTCTTGCTTCTTTCTCGGCAGGCTGATACTGAGGTGACCTTGGCCAGCAACAAACTTAAAGAGTCATTTGAGGAGGAGCTGAGGAACATCTACCCTGATCACACCTTTCCAGAAATAAAAACGGAGACGCCGGCTTCTGAGCGTCCTGAGTGTCGTGGTTGTTCTGTTGAAAACACCCCCCAACCTGCTGAAAACCAACACAAATGCTCAGAAGATCCCAGTAGAGGAGTGTGAAAGGGTAAAACAACATCTAAACCATTGTCCACAGTAGTGTCTGGATAAAATAAAATAAAGTGCAGTAAAAATCATGAACATTTATATCCACCGGGTGACAATCACAAACTTTGATGGTTTAGTTTTTGTTTTTCAAGGTAATTTTGTGAAAACAGAGAAGTCTAACGGATACAAAATGTTGCATTGTCAAGTATTTCTACTTTGTCTATTTTGTTAGTTTTTTATATTTGAAACTCAGTTTTGTTAGTGTATTTATGTTTGTGTTATTTTTTCCTTTCCTTTCCACACCATTACCACTGTTAAAACCTGTGGTCATAAACATACTCACGTACCATTAGCTTGTAGGGGTTTCCATTTCAATAAAGTGTCAGTAATGATTATTTATTTATATATCAAGCACAAGGGCATTCTGGATATTCTGCATTCAGTTTGGCTATTATTCACTTCCTTCCTTCTTCTTTTTGGACATAACGCATTTTTAAAGACCCACAGTGAAATGTGAAATAGCTATACAATGTGGGATACTGGGTTTTCTTTTTAGATTAACTTATTTCCTTCAATATATTAAAACATCCTGTTTAAATTGGTAATGTCTGGTGTGTGTTTGAAATATCTATCTATCTATCTATCTATCTATCTATCTATCTATCTATCTATCTATCTATCTATCTATCTATCTATCTATCTTTGGGGGTAGGCACAGGCACTTTTCTCATTAACAACTTTGCACATTTGCGTTGACTAACAGTGAACGAGGCCTTTGGGCCCCAGAGCCCCCCCAACCCTCTGCCAGCCTGTGTTAGTGGCCCTCTGCTGATTGACACAGATGTGGTAAGACAGGCTTTGTTAAACTTCAAAGCAACTGTACTACACCCCCAACAAGACGAACACTATTTGAGTGCGACCTGTGTAATTCTAATTTCCACTTCCCAGAGCCAGGAGGTCAGCTCCTGCTGCTGGTTCTTGTTAAATCTCCTACATGTATGAAGCTGGAGCAGGAGCTAGGGAGGTTCTAGGGAGAGCTCGCATTGGATGAGGAGTTGAGTACAGATGTTTCTATGGAGCATGGCACTTTTTGGCATTCTTTATTCCTTATATGGTGTGTAAGGGCATGTGTCTCTAAAGCCTCATGACACTGCACCAGAGCTGAGATACGACTGCTGAGGGGAAACAAGGTGCATTTTGTTGATGCTGATAAGTGTTTTCAGAGGGGGTTGGCATGTCAGTGACTGATAGATGTCTGCAGGAACTCTTATCTGTGCTGCTGCTACCTCACCCCCATATGCCCTATCACACACTTCAGATGTCGGGTGTCGTTTGTGTTTTAACAGTCTTCTTTCATTCCATACACTGGGTTTTATTTATTTATTTTACATACTGACGCCCTACTTTGGAGGCATAATCTATTAAAACTGCACATGAAGTCTGTTTCTGTTACGATTCTAATGTATTTCCTGTGGTAGAGTGCCTACTCCATCACAGTATATTGTTTTTGTCCTTAAAGAAGGCACATTACATTAAATTAAAAATAGACTAGAAAGGGACGTCAGCATTTGTTATGTATATTATGCTTTGTGCAGCTTATGGAATTTATAGTAAATGAATTAGAACATGCACAACTTTGCAGTCTCGTTGATAACAATAATGAAAACACTTCATGTTCAACATCAAACATACTCTGAGTAATCCATTAGTTTGGTTTTTATGACCGTTAATGTCATTTTTGGTAATGCATTTACTATGACAAGACTGCCTTTTTATTTACATCAGAGTTTAATGTTGACTTACAATGAAGGTAAATGACAGAATTTCAAGCTTACACTAAATTAAAAGACAGGATATCATCTTTCATTCTGCATATTCTGCTTCGTGCAGCACACAGGGGTTGTATTAAATCACTGAAATCATCGGTGTTGTCTTCTTGTCAATACAAATCACATTAAAAGCCAGAGCGGGGCACACGTTTCAATCTCTATCACAGATCCCGCGACACGACTCATCACACTCTACGCTTTTACAGTGCAGTTACTCTTTTATTACTGCCATATACTTGTGGGCTCCTCCTTATGCCTGTGGTGCGATATCAAGTCCTTGGTGATTCTAGACTGGCTAGACTGGTGGTGGAGACATATGGCTCTGATTAGAAGATCATTTAACCTCTCTCTGTCACCGTGCCCAGAGCCTGTAGACTGATTGAATTTGCAGAGGGCCCTAGTTGGTACAAAATGTTTATAATGCAGTCTTGCAATTATTCCTCCCCTTCTTGCCAATTCTGCTAAATCTCCCGTGTTCGTGTGTACATGCACGTGCGAGTGTGCGGTTTGACTTATTCGCAGCTTTTTCTCACACTTCATAATCACTTTGAGTGACGTTAAGGCCACTGTGGTGCTGCTATAAAAGCTTTAATTCATTAAGTTTGAGGCCAAATATATCCTTCTGTCTTTTGTGGAGAACGTTTGGAACTAAAGATTGAACTAATTCCAGCGGGGGTTGATTAACCTGTAACACCAGAGAGTAGATATTATTGAGTTTTAACACAACACTTTGATCTATTACGTTTCTTATGGTGCAATAAAAGCATATGTAATGAATGCAGTGACTACTTGCTAAAACATGCCCCCCCTCCCCCTCCCCCTAAATGAAATATTCAAACTGTTTCAAGGCTTATAGTTTAGACATACCCACAACATATATTTACCCTCAAAACCAGCTCCAGATGTAGAATAATCAGTCCAATCATTAGTCACAGACAGAAAAGGTCTATTTTACCATTGATGGGAAGACAGTTTCCATGTGTGCATGTGAGCTTTACAACACAGTAGTCTGAAGACACTTGTAATTCCTGCCGTAGGTAATAAAAACTATGGCAGCCTACATTTCCCAAGTTAAACGTTTTTGGGGTTTTATAGTTTCCAACGTGCGTTAATATATGAATTACCCTGGTTTCCAATATAAATGTGTTGAATCTTACATATTTAATAAGAAGAATCGAAAAAACAAATGAGAAAAATATTGGTTATGTGATGTTTTCAGTGTATATGATAAAGTGTCATTGCACATATATGTTAGTTTGTGTACATTTGATACAAATAACTTAAAAAGTGAATGTGTTGTAATGTGCAGACTTTTTTTTTTAAGTAGATCTGGTAGCTTTTAGACAAACATTCCATTTGAGAATAACCCATTCCCTCATTAATTTGAAGAATTTCACATTTTAACCCAAGGTTGTATCATGTAAACTTTAGCCATCTTACTTACTTTTTCTTTATTAGTGTCTCAAACTTGGCAGAGTTTTTTATTTTGGAAGATTATTATTTATAAAGCAGAGTAATTTACCAGTTGAATGATATAATCTGCCCTTATGGTATAAACCCATTTACAGAAATAACAGATCATGTAAATATTCTTTATTTTCGGTCCCTGTGCAGAAAAATATTGGTTATCTGATGTTTTCAGTGTATATGATAAAGTGTTATCGCACATATATGTTTACACAATAGATTTATGAATCTTCCAATACAAATAACTTAAAAAGTGAATGTATTGTAATGTAATGTGCAGACTTTTTTAAAATTTTTTTATTATTTTAAGTAGATCTGGCAGCTTTTAGACAAACATTCCATTTGAGAATAACCCATTCTCTCATTAATTCGAAGAATTTCACGTTTTAACCCAAGGTTGTATCATGTAAACTTTAGCCACCCAGCATTTTTTTTTTAAACTTACTTTTTCTTTATTAGTGTCTCAAACTTGGCAGAGTTTTACTACTTTTTATTTTGGAAGCTTATTATTTATAAACCAGAGTAATTTACCAGTTGAATGATATAATCTGCCCTTATGGTAACAGCTGTATAAACCCATTTACAGCAATAACCGATCATGTAAAACATACTTTATTTTCAGTCCCTGTGCAGAGTTAGTGATGTTGGTGCATATGGGGTTTGATCAGCAGCCTAATAAGTCAGTGTGTGTGTGCATGTGGCCCAGCCCGCCCCTTACGGTGCCATAATTAGACGCTCATTCCTCCAGTCACGCTGCAACTGCGCCGCTCAACTCCATCACATCCACTTCTTTCATCGGACTCACTCTATCTTCATCAAAGGAGCAGTGCTGTTTTATCGATCCTGCAGAAAACCTTCCCCTGGCACTATCTCCGACATTTTCCTCCCTCTTCTTTTCAGTTGATCTGAGCTTCTTCCTCCTCTCCTTGTTTCAATGGGTCCGTGCGTTCTGCTGCTCTGCTCTCTCCTCGGAGTTGTCCTTGGTCAAGGTAAGTTACCTTCCTGCAGTAAACTGTGCAGACCACAGCTGTGGCACTGCTTTAACCACGACAAAACAATATATGAGAATAGAAAACTTCACTGGGTTTATTCCGGAGGCTTTTAGTCACGTGATTTGTCATGATATTAACAATAAAAAAAACTGAGTCGATGATAGACAAAGGGTAAAACCCAGGGAGGTGATGAATTTTTCATAGGACTAGTTGGGACATGCGATGTAGGATCAGTTTACAAAGCTGTGTTCCTCACAATGTTCCAGATTGACACCAGGATAGAGATTACTTTCAAAATGCCATTATTTATGTCACTAAATATTGACTGTAATATAACAAATGTACTGATTTACTGCTTATTTTTCTTGCCACAAATGTAAGTATTGGTTTTCTCATTAAAGTTGCTTTTTTTTTTCATCCTAACTTTAAACTTTTATACACAACAGTGTGATTGGATCTAAGATGTCACCTCATAAAGCTTATGTTTCTACCACAACATGCATAAAACACTGTCACAAATTATAATAAAGATGTTTTCATTCAAGGCTGAACCTTTTATACAATGCATTGTGGGACAAAATCCATAAACTACCACATCTCAGTAAAAAGGATTATATTATATTATATTTCCACCACACCTCTGCATTTCTTCATTCTTTTAATTTGCTCTTATGCACCATAGACCAGATTCAAGTCCAGTTACACAACTCAGTGTCAGAGTCCATTTGTTATAATCTGTCATGTAAGAGTTTTCACTGCTGTAGCATCTGTAGTTTCTGCTCTGTAAGTCAAAGGCCAAGTGCCTTGGTATGCACTGATGCCCTATCACAACAACCAGTGGCAGGATGGTCTAGACACATGGGTGTGATTTATACTCCAGCGCCCACAGTAGGGTCACCAAAGGGTAGCATGAGGAGCCATATCCAAATGCTTGTGGTCCCCTGGTCACGCACGGGGGCCATTTTCACAGTCAGCAGGGCCGCTTTTCTCTCAGCTGTTTTGTTCCTGGGGGGTAGTGCCACAGGTCAGTTTGGGGGAAAATTCACTCCTGTAGTAACGCAACTAAAATTCTCAGAAGTGCCGGGTGGCATGGAAGAAGTAGTGGTGTCCGCGGGGTTTTAAAAAGTATTAAAAAGTGATAAATCAAAAACGCTAAATAAAAGCTAAATAAAATAAATAAATCCTATCTTGCTTGCGCCGCTACTTCAAAAACGAATGTGTGATATGAACTGGATATTGACGTCATATCAATGCATTGTATTCATTGGTCGATAGAATCTGAAATCGTCTGACCTAGCTAACTGTAGCTAGGCCGGTACAGTAACTGTAACTAATGCCCTGTTGTCAAATTTGCAACAGAGTCTGGTAATGATGTAAGTGTTGGATGACAAAATGTACGTGCATGTCACAAAATCTTTCTGATTGATACTTGGTGCAACTCGATGTGGTGGTGGTTGTAAAAACCATCTGAAGGTAGTAAAAAAAGGTATTAAATGGTAGTAAATTTGACTCAAAGATTGCTGTATATACCCTAGTGTTTGTGTTCAGCATTCACACAGAGAACAGAGACAGAGATGAACAGACATTTAAAGAGTACTTTGCATTTGCCGTATGTCTAAGAGCTTTTCCTGTGACTGACAGTGACCAGCGTGCTCACAAAATAAAAACCTGGAGTGGAGTCTTTGAACGAGATGCATTCTCTCATTGGGAAGTCTGGCGAAGTCCAACTCCTCTGTCTAGGCTGAGCTCCACCAGCGGGCTCATTAAGCCTTGTTTACATGAGGCGTCTAGACGCAGACAAGCCATGTGCTTCGCTGCCAAGACAGAATGGCCCTCCAACAGCCATCCAAGATGGAAATCAGCTTCTCCAGACAGACAATGCATCACAGAGACAGAGAACCGTGGCAGACTGCATCAAGCCCCAGAGCTCAGCTGGGCCTGGTTTGCCTCTTTTGATAAAACAGCACCACACGGTTTAGGACACTTCTGCTCTTTCAATTTGGATTCGCAGACAGCGCAGACAGTGGTGGCGTTGGAATGACTCTGTGATGCCTCGTGGGTTAGAGTTATAGTAGTTATCAGCAGAGCTACTGTGTGGATAAGTAATCATCTGGAGCCTTTATGGTGTGTGACAACTATGTTTAAAATACGCTCTTATGTCCCTGCAGAGAAATTCATATTTAGGTTGGTTATGTCTTGGAATCTGGAAAGATGCTCCTCATTTAAGGGGAGTTCTTACTGTATGAGGTGTTGACCACATAATGCTCAAGGAGATACAAATGTTCCATAATAGAACGAGGAAGGTGTTTAACTTCATGATACTATTATTATAGTTGCATGTCTATTTCGTGCTTGTATTGTATGTATGTACTTTGTTGTATTTTACTTCTTCTGGCCACTATGACACCCTTCCTCCACCCTAACTAAGTGACTTATTTATACATTTAATTGCTTTAGAGGGGAGTCTGTACGTTGCACACATAGGTTTTCTAACATTCAGTGAAAGAAAAAGAGAGCGAGGGAGGGAGAGCCTATTTGGTAGGCCCATGTGAAAACCTTTTAAAATGCCATTTCATTTCATCCATCTGCTACCAGGTTTATTGGCTAGAGGATTATGTGATCTGCCAGGCTTCCAGTAGTGAGTCAGCTTTTGTGGTTGTCTACTAATAAATACTGTGTCTATCTTCTGCGCTTTCTGCCAGATTAATCATCCTTCATTGAGCCGAAATTCACTAATGCTTTTATTCTGTGCTTTCCTTTCTTGTGGGGGAAATGGCTCACATCATTTAGATTTCTGTAAATACTTAAAAAAAATATTGTACTTGTACTTTGTTCTGAGTTGCAGGAATTAGGTAATAAAAACTTGCAAATTATGCTGAAGCCACAAAGTTTATCAACGCAGAAAAATGTGATGATGGTTATTGCTGCATTTGCCTCATTTTGATTTAAAGGTTGTAATAAAATTCTTTCTGTCCCTTCGGGAGAAAATCTGTAAACTGAGGACTATGATTCCAGACACTTGTCCTCCCTGAATACTCTAAGTTATTATCTGTAGATGTTGACTCTTGCCAGCCTTCTCACAGCAGACACCGTGTCTCTTAATAGACAGTTTGGTTAAGTTTTAAGCATTTCACAATCACCATTTCCAATAACTCAGAGCTTTTGGTGACTAAACACCAACAAACCCGTATCGCATTTCAGTGCTTCGACAAAATGTATTTCACGGTGAGTTTGTTTTGTCTTTTCTCTCTTTGGGGACTTATTGTTAATAGCAATTTGGCGCTGCTATTATGTCTTGAGCCAAGAGCAAAAAAATGTTAAAGGAGTCAATCTGCCAAAGCTATTTCACGTTTGGCAGATCACACAAACCACAAGCGAATGAATGTACTTGATGTGATTGCGACTGCTGATTGTTTACAGAGTTGAGGCATTGCACGCTCTCTAATCCACATGAATAAATAGACATATCACCACAGAGTTGGTTGCGCTCCAGTCAAAAAGCCTCACTTGTGTCTGCAACAACACATCCATCAGTCATTGTCTTTGGCAAAAATGCCTAAAGGCAGTCGAAATTGCCAGACAGATTTTGAATTGTGTTTTTCCATCTTTTAGAGACACTAGGCAATTTGCCTTTAGGAGCAACGACACTATCCTTTTATTGTTTAAGTTAGATGTCCAAATGTGATCAATATAACTCACTCTGTTATTATACTGTCTGACAGTATCTGATGAGTTTCCATTTTCTTTTTGACAGTGTAATCTTCTCTTCCAATGTGCATTTGTAACACTCAGGACTTTGATCTTTTACATATCTTTTCTGTACTCATGGGTTATTACTGTTTCAAGGTGCCCTGCCGCATGTATTTCATTACTTTTGTGGCACTGTCTGAAGTTCTACCATGGACTCTAATAGGGATGTCCCGATCCAGGTTTTTGCACTTCCGATCCGATACCGATATTTTTTTGCACTTCCGATCCGATACCGGCCGATACCGATACCAGCCTATACGAGCATGTATTAAAATTTAAAGTTATTTATCTTCCTTACGTCTTTACTTCTTTTAAGGGTTTTAGTTCTGTTGATAACAGCTATCCAGCTGAATTAGGTGAGTTTGAATAAAATACAATGGTTGGAAACAAGAAACAGACCTGTTTATTCAGGGATAAACACAAAATAGACATTATTATAAATAAGGAACAGAAATAGCATCAGTGGTCAGTAAAAAGTGCAAATAAGACTAAACTGTATTAAAAAAGCAA
>JAPSES010000249.1:781404-794478 GCA_029822895.1 Maxillicosta whitleyi
ACTTTATTCTCGGAATTTTGACTTTAATGTCAACATGTTGACTTTAATCTCGTCATATCAAAAAATATCTTCTCCTTAATGAATGGCCCTAATGCTCCGTCATAGGTTCAGGACAAAGTCAAAAACCAAGTGATGTTTCCACTTCATTGTTCTTAATTTAACATAAAAATGAGCCATTCATACACTAAACATGGGTTAAAAATGGCACATCAGTTCTAAGAGTAGATAAAAAGGCACAGTTTTAGTACTGGAGCATGTGACATAATAAACATAGATATAAGATATAACTATAGGTATAAGGATATGAGGTCCAAGTGAATGTATCTGTTTGGAGCTAAGGCATTGGACGGCCGCTAGGTGGCGTTCTAGGTCAGGGTATATCATAAAATGGTAACGACCCAACTCTGCCTTCAACTGAGTGTAATTCGATGATGGTTGCATGATAAAGTCTGACGTTTTGCAGTATTTTATGGTTTATATGTTGGATGAACAATTTTCTATTAAAATTGAAATAGAAATAACACATGTTCAAGTCATTTCTACTTTTGATAATGGTGCATTTGTGGAATTTTGAAAGACAGCAAGGTAGAAGGGATTTTTTCTGACATTATTGCATGTTGTAATAAATCACATAGCATTCATTACGTTAGCTATTCCACATTTTCTCCATCAGTTATATTTTTAATCACAGATGTAAGCCAAGTTTGCATTTTAAATCAGCCTTAACATTGTTTTATACACCATATATTATTGATAAGAATTCTTGCAATTCCATACCTCCAAATATATGAGTTTTTCAGAGCATTTTTTTGTGCACGTTAATACTCCCTTCTCCAAAATGTCAGTTACCTTGTACTATAAATATATCTTTCTGTGGCATTTATTTTCATGCACATCTCCTTAGATCCGTTTACATTTTAGGCTTAATGCGAAATGCACAGATTTCCACTGCATACTGCGGGTGTAAACCCCAAAGCAGACAGATAATCTAAATGAAGGCTGAGTAAGTGACACGCGATGGGATGCAGTGGCAAAGGAGAGGGAAATGTGCACCAGCAGGATAGAATATAAATAGTTTGACATGCTGTGAGGCTGCTGCCCGGGGCTGTGGCTTATAATAACTGTAAATTCAGATGTCCTAGGTTCCTCCTGTCTTGAGCTGTCAGGCCAGTAAGGATGCACTTGGTCCCTAGTGGGGATATCCTTAAAATAAGAACATAGTGGCGTGCAGGAGGTTTTTTCCTCCCCTTTGACATTGAGTTATGGGGCTCTGGGCTCTGGCCGGTGGTCTGAACAATTTGTGGTACGGCAACATCACCGCGTACAGAATGAATGATGCCCTGCAGTGTTTGTGTTGGGGCGTTATCAATGTGCCGACTATAAATAATAATTACCAAAAAAATAAAAGGCCCTACGCTTGACCAGAAGACTTTCATCCAAAAAGTCTGTTTTTCTTTCTGGTCTGAAAGTATTGGGGTTTTTCTCCTGGGCTAGGCCACGTGAGGCATGGAGAGATGAAGAAGACATTCATATACTGTAAGCATGCACGCGCGCAGACCCACACATACACAAGCACGTTTGCATGCTAAAATGCACACATGCACAAACGAACATGTGCAGTTGAGGTGTACTTGCTGCAGATATCCACATGCATTAAAACAGACAGGGTGTAACTAGCTCCACTTGCTGTTCTTCCTTTGAAGTGTCCATTTATGTGTATGGGGGCAGTTCATTCGGGGTCATTATCTTCTCATAAATTTACTCTCTACCCCAAAAGAGCTTTCACCTCGTCCTCTAGAGCCCCGCTTGGGTCTTTCTGCAGCTCAGGCCATGGTATTATAAACTAGAGAACATTTTGTGGGTTTGGCCTGGGCCAAAGTAAAACTTGGACCCACTCGCTAATTGCTAATTACAAGCCCCTACCCAGTGGTGGCTTGACTTTTTGTCAGGGGCTTCTCTCCTCGCTCTCCATGAAAGGAGCTCCGCAACCCAAGCTGAGCCCAGACTTTGAGCTTCAGCCTATAGGTCCCTCGAGGAGCGCCAGAGATCCACAGTACATGACTCACAGTGTGGCTATATGGCTGCCATGCACATTAACTGGACTTATACATGGCAACTTGGCTGTTTTCATAACCCAATATAACCATATACTGACTTGTCTCCTTTGTGAAGAAGTCTGAATTTAACTTCTTGGATGTCAGAGTCAAGGCTTTTATTTAGTTTTAATAGTTCTCTCATGATCAAGTCCCTTGTTGTTTCAAAGACAGGCTCATGATTTATGAAGTTGTTAATGCGTTCGAAACCTCTCTCACAGTCCGACGCAGCAGACAGGTAGTGAATAGTGATACTTCAGGTGGCTTTAGGAGCCAGCAGAGGCCCTCCATTCCCTCCAACCTGTCACTGATTAGGCTGTGGAATAAACAAAGCCCTAAATAATAGGATAAGAGCTGCCCTGGGGAGAGGCTGGGGAGTTGTCTAGTCATGTTGCTCACAATTTAGGAGTCTTTTAGAACACTCCCTTGTCCCATAAATCCTCCTCAAGAGATTATCTGATGTGAAGCCGGGGACGCTCAGCAAATCCAAATATTTTCCTGAGCAGGTTGTGGATCATTCTCTGTGAGTGTAGTAATTCATTTCCCACACACAGCTTGAAATAGGGCATCAGAAAAGCATCAATGGCAGTGCGAGCCTCCACAAGTTACAAAGTTTGGCTTTACCACTACCTTTGGCGATTGTTGTTTATTATTCTTCCAAACCACATAGAATTAGATTGTTTTTGATGTTGACTGCTATATCCAGTGTCCTTGCTATCTTGTTCAAATAATGTTTGTGTTGCGGCCATTGAAGTTATCCCACTGAGTTCTTGATTATGTAGTGGGCTGCTCCTAAGGATGCCCTGTTATTGTGAGCTTTAGAAACCAAAGGCGGTTGACTCTTGAAGTCTTTATGTAGACTTTACCTAAAGGTTGGAGGCCATGTGTGTATGTTTTTGTTTCCTTTTCTGTGTGCGTCTGTGTGGATGTGTGTGCTTGAATGTGGGCGTGTGCTGCTTTTCTTCTTTACAGAGTGGCCAGACTTCAACGTTCTGACACCATTCGCTGTATAAAGACCTGTCTGCCCAATGACTTTGCCTGTGGTGCGGACCCCATACACTCAATATCGCAAACCTTCATCTCCTTGCCAACCTTCAGAGAGTTCATAAGACCAGAGGGTAATTATAACTCCATGTTTTTTGAGTACACTGATGTGCAAAAAAAAAAAAAAAAAATCTCAATATTATGAACTGTGAATTTTTCTGTGAATCCTTGCATTGTATAGTTTATGCCTCCCAAAAACTCAGCATTTAGTCTTCGATTGCGTACAACAATTGACGACAAGAGCATCAGTTCTGCTTTTTTGATGTTAGCGAGGCTTTTTCCTCCATGTTCAGCTCTACTTTATCTTTCTTAATCTCTAAGTTCCCAACAAATGCATTTCCCTGAAGTTGTCAGAATCCATATGATTACCTCTGACCCCAAATTAGCTATTCCATGAGGTTCTTCATGCAGCCCTGGCTTGGCTGGGCCACACCAGAGAATAAGTGACATGCTGGTTGGATATGAGTAACCACGGTAATCACTCGCAGACAGTGACAGCTGACAAGCATCTACTGGCCAGCGTGCAGGGCATGTTTCAGGCCCACTCATGCTCAACGTCATGGGGAGTTTAGCTCATGTCGTTTCCCATAAGGCCCAGGTTCTAAGCGAAGTAGGTACGTAAAAAATATATGGCACTTTACGCAGACAAAAGTCATAAAGTGTTTTACAACATCATATATGCAGCATAAAAACTTTAATTAAAATCTAAAATATATGAAAATGTTGGAATGTAAAGACTCCAGGCTCTGCAGCAGAGCCATCATACTGAAAAGCTTCAACCTCCCAGTGACCCCTTCAGGGTACAGTTAATACAGACTTTTCGGTCTCCCATTTTATTGTGTTTGCTTCAGGGGAAAAAAAACAAAAAAAAAAAACAAGCGTTGGCACAGGATTGGCAGCTCAATCCCTGTGTGATTAAGAGGGTTTAGACTCCAAAAGCTTTTTGTGTCTAATTGTTATCTTCCAACAGAAATTGTCTTCCTGAGAACCTCAGTGCGGGCTTACGGGGCCTATCAGTTAGGCAGTTACGACGTCAACTTTGACATCCTCGAGGGTAATGTGGAGAATGCCTTTGACATCATCAAGAGGATAGAGAATGGAATGTATGTTGGTGAGTATCACAGTTATTTGTCTGTTTTGCCGCTTTGAGAGATAAAAGTTAAGGCAGTTTGGATGAATCAGCCAAGTACGACTATTATCCTGTTATTATCAATATTAAATAAATGATGCTCACTTCACATGTGTTTTATCAGATGTCTACACTGAGAAGGGACAAAGAGTACAAAACCCTTCCATAAGCGATGTCTGATTCCTGGACTAAAGTACATGTGACAGAGCCTGTTATGGTTTTTGCAGTGTGGTGGCATCATGTAGCTGTCATCGTCTTCATGGGGACTTCTGGCATCTGTGTCTCTGGAGTGTTGTCCGTTGAGTGGCTCTTAGAGACAGACGAAGGCTTGTTTCTGTCTTACCAAATATTTGGCATCAATTCTCACAGTCTTGTGGTTAAACAAAGTACCATTTAATTCACTTATCCATGGCTATGCTTATCCCAAGCAGATCATTACTTTCCACAATACAGAAGTAGAGGGTATAAATCGAATGTTGTGTATGCGCACGCACGGATGCGAGAGGGATTGTAGTTGACGACACGTTCCTCATAACTACCTGCTCAGTATCTGCTAATGTGCAAACAGGACTGCGGTGGTTCAAGGTGGGGCAGCAGATACCATCTCCAGTGGTGTGTAACAACAACACATGTTTGGGTAGAAGCCATTCCCAGCCTTTAGTCTGGTGGTGACCCAAGGCTGCTGCACGCCTGTGGGAGAGCTGAACTGAGCCTTGGCTCCAGAAGGATGGGGGTGTTGTAAGCCCAGAGATGACACATTGTTGGGCTCATCTAGGTTTTGTTTTGGTTGTGTGCTGTGATGCAGGCAGGGTGGTAGTGGAAGGACAGCATCTTCTGCCTCATCTTCTCTTGCTGATGGATGTAAGGATGGCCTGTCAGTATGCACATCTGTCTTCACAGAATGAAAGGCTGAGAGGGAGAAAAAAGGAGTATGTGATGGTCATTGGTTTAGTCTGGATTGTGTGCACATGCAAAGCGTGCTTCTCTTCAAAACTTGTGCAGAAACAGATGTGTGCTTGTCAAATGCACCTAAATTTGTGCAAAAAGTGAAAAAAAAAAATTACTACCGGCAATAATTCACCCAATTCAATCTAAATGTTGTATAATTATACTTTAGTAGCTTATAATGGTATGTTTTCATTGGAATGTGATGTAATGCAATCGTACACGAGTAACAAGCTTTATTTTGTAATACACTGTCAATTGTGTGTGTCTGTGTGTGTACGGTGCAGAGAGGATTTAGAAGAAATTCCCTGTTTATAGCGGTGCTCATTTACAGGGGCAAGTACGTATGTCTCTGCAAGGGTGGGAGAGAGAATAAAATTGCAGAGAGAGAAAGACAAAGTAATAGACTGTGATTCAATGAAAGAGGAAAGAGAGAGAAAATATGTGCAGAAGTAATCCTGGGTGCTTTGCTTCATGTGGTTAAATGTATTGTTCCATTTCCCCACGCTAGGCCTCAGTGTCTCGCCGAGCATTAGAGCACTTAAACTAACGACCACATGAAAGGCCTGTTTGTGAGAAGCCACTTCTCTCCCAAACCCATTGGATGCTTATTGGATGCAGCTCTTGCATGTTAGCACCAGTTGCCCATCGCATATCCAGAGTGAGGCTCTGTGGACTGAAGCCTTTGGTCACTGAGTGCTTGCTGTGAAGTGTGGTGTCCGCAGTGTGATGAAGGCCCTCTTGGTTTTATTTAGTGGGTTGTGCTGCTGGTGCTTTGGCTCTCAATCGCTGCTGTTGCGTAACCATTGTATGAGGCTCGCTGACGTGTCACATAAGGAAGTTTAGTTTCCAGTATCTCCAGTGTTTCCAACAGTGGTATTATAGTTTGGTGGGATGTGAAGAGTAGCAGACATTGAGGCTCCACTAATGGACAAGTGCGTGAACTCAAGCAAACTTTGGCCATTATTTTTGGCCACTTTTAGTGTTTTTGAAAGGGACAAAAGAGGCAGTTAGGAATCCCCAGAATTCATTTCTAACTTGAAAAAGCGATTTTTAAAAGGTTTGATTGGCTCCTGTTCACTTCCTTTCTGCTCACTTACCCACTATTTAAAAACTTTTTACCAATCCACTGCACACACACATGCGCGAAGTGTCCACGCATGCACACACACACACACACACACACACACACATGTATGTACTGGCTGAAGGCACGCTCTTGTGCTACACCACACTTTCCCAGTTTCTGGTCATCCATCACTGGTTTTCCCACTGCTGTCACATGTGGATGACACTTCTGACAGCCGTACGCATCTGTGAAAACACAAGCAGCCCTCAATACTTGGAAAACACGATCAGAACCGATCACATACTTAGACGCGTTGCCTGTGATGACCACAGTAGCAGAACGGTGACCACACAAACCCCCCTAATGTAGACATAGAACAGAACCACCAAACTGATAAATATGATCCTCACAAAAAAAAAAAAAAAAGCTGACATTTGTGACACGTCATCACACACAGGTTTGGAAACACAAACCGTGAAGATATGCATCACTCATTGTAATGCTGTCGCCCACATTTGATTCGGGACAGATTGTTTGAACAGGGTTGATAATGGGATGACTGATTCTAGTACGCGGCAGGTGGATGGATAAATCCTCCCTTTGAAAACACTCTGTCATGTGTGCTGACGTGCAGACCGGTTTCCCCGCAACCTGTGGCGAACACTGGCCCACACTGGTGGTCTCTCATGTCTGATAAATGTCTGCTTTTTTTCCTTATTTTTAAGTAACATCATTTGTGGCTTTAATAGATGAAAAGAAAAAAAAAAAGTTAAAGTTATGATGGTAAATGTAAGATCCAGTTTGATCTATTCAGGATGTGTTTTTCTTTAATGGAAGAACAAACTTAACATGTTTTAACAAAAGTGTAAACCAGAAACTAAACAAAATATTGATATGATTATGTAAAATGTGAATGCGTTTAATATCTGGGGAGAATTTAACCTGGTTTTAAAAACACAAGGTGTCATTTGCTGTGTCAATTCTCAAGCAAATACTGATATTTCATTATATAAATAAAATTGTCTTGACTTCTTAACTAAAAAAAAAAAAAAAAAAACCCAAACATTGTACATAAATCTAATGTAGAAAAGAATAAATGGAATCAAACCGTCAGCTTATGTTTAATCATCCTTTGAGTGTGTCCAAATGACTTCTTTTTATGAGTAACTCTTTGTCATGGAAGGATTTTCCTGCACCATTAATCACTGCTCTCTACTCCGAAGAATCTGTCATTTTTTTTTTTTTTTTCAGAGCAGATTTTCAGTCTTCAGAAGTTTGTGTCATAAAGAGAGACATGATACAGTATCTTCTGTTCCTGAAAAAGGCCATCCTCTAGAGAAACTGTAAATCTAAGACATTTGAGCTAAATACCATTCATTTTTAAAATATAGGTGGAAGTATGCCTCTGTGGTTTATATTCTTGCCAGGAGAATAAATACCTCAGTGCGGCAGACAGTAAGATGAATGAATAAGGAAGTGGAAAGTTTGTCTATATGCAGGTAGTCATGGCAGTCATAGCGGCCGTCCACAGTGGCTGGTGGAATGTGAGCCTTCTGTGTGAGACATGACTACTTCTGAAACAGTGCAGCTTGTGGCTCTGGCTTTGCGGCGGGGCTGTTGAGGAGTTGAAGACAGAAGTGGAGATAAGCAGACAAGTCGCTCCTCAACTTTGAGAAGCTGTCATTTGGATGAATCATGACATGGCAGCGACGGGCCCACCGGAGTGTGCCAAGCCCATAAGAAATCTGTGTCTGCTCCGCAAAAGAGATTAGTGTGGCTAATCAAAACAGGGTCTTCCCCGCCCAACTACCCCGCAGTCAAACCGACAACGTTCCCTTCGGGTGGTCCTGTATCATCAACATACTGACGAAGAGATAGTGATTGTGCAAATATGTCATGCTTCCAGAGACATACCATGTACAGTCAAAAAGACACTGGTATGTACATACGGAGCAGTAAGAGCACATATTATTTGTAATAAAACTGTCTTAATGATTAAGCAGCTACTCTTATCTCCCTTGGTTTGGTGATTTATTCACATTCCACTTATCATCAGTCTTTTTTATGATTTTAGGGAAATGTAACTTTGTTTAGTTAATTGCTCAAATCATAATATTAATGGTGTTTTTTTATCCATGAGCATTTACACATGTCACAATAGATAGTAAAAAACCGTAAAAAACTAATCAAAATTAATGCCTTCCTTCATTTACAGCGCACGATGTAATACAGGGGATTATAATGTGAAACCTCATTTAGCACAGAGCATGTTTTCCTCATATATTCCTTCCATTTAGTCCATAAAGTCAAATCTATTTTTTGCTCCTTAGTTATGGGTCTTAGCATTGAAAGGCCACTTGTAATGTATTGCAAAGGTTGTGGTAAAGATAATGGGGCACGTTATGTCATCTCAGCTGCTCTGGCCCACGACTGCTAAAACTGAAAAGTCCAAGAAAAGAACCAATTCCCAAAGGCGACGTTTCAATGATGTCACAGCCCAGTGAGTGACACTGTCCAACAATGACCCATGGGCCATTTAAGAGATCTGTAAGTATGACTCACTGTTAATTGACCTTAAAATATCAAGCCGCATTCACTGGCCTTTGGGAGCAGGGGTGCACACTGATCCCTGCTCTTACTTTGGAGTGGTCATACTCATGTTTGGACAGCCTGTCCTGACTGGCCATCATGTGCCAGTGACCAGGCTGTAAACATAAGATCCTGTTCCTGCGGGGGCCTTCACACTCAGCCTCTTTTACAGTGGCTTATGTTGTTGAGCCAAATAATTGGAATGGGCTATATTTCATCCATGCTGATGGGTTATCAAAACTGAAAATGGTTGCTTTGCTAATGGGGTAACAGGGGAGCTAGTTAGCAATTTCCATGGCATGTGTTTCAGCTTTTATGGACTTGTTGGACTAGAAGTTTTATCCTGTTTTCATCCCGGTAATGACTGAATAACATCATTATGTAAGAAATGTGCTTTTGCTGCTTTTATTTTTACACACACTGTACTATGTCGTACATCTGCGCTATTGTTAGATACAAAAACAAATCACAGTTAAATCTGCAATGATGATTACAAATGCCCTTTAGTACCCTCTTGTATACTGAAACTTTGTACACCACCTGGATGCTCTCCAGTGGTTTCACTGCAGTGAGCATGCACAGCGCCACAACCAGCGTGTCATTATACAATACTGTGGTGAGGCCAATGCATACTTTTCATTTGTCTCTGGTGTTAAACCCGTTCATTTTGGATTTTGTCATACACTTCCTCGCTGAGTTGTAGAAACCAGAAAACCCCGAAATTGTACTGTTTACATGTAACCCTTCAATATTGCAACCCTCGTGGCCATGAAGGATGACAAATGCCTCCTGGCATTTTCTTCACTTTGTTTTGTGGCAGTGTCTCTGCTAGTAGCGTGTATTTATTTAAGTCTATTTTCTACTTAAGGTTCTACTTTATGGTGTAGCGGAATGTTTTGGAGAACATACAGATTGTACAGCTGTTTGTTTGATGGTGGCTGTTAAAGCCTGCATAGTCACCTTTGCACCCTGTGGCAGATACCTCAGTGAAATGGAAAGACACCACAAGCCCTTTCCAACTGGATTTACTGGGAATACGAGGCCCCGTATGACATGACCTTGCACCCGTTCACAGGGAACACTGCCAGCTTTTTCTTTTTTTTCAAACTGTACCATGTTTATTTATATGAATCTCAGGTGGTATGGTAGCCAATCAAAGTCAACCTGTTTTGTGGTTGTTGGTTTTTGCCATACAGCCTGGATGAAATGTTAAAGATGAGTATGCGGTTGTGGTTTCACCTCAGGTTCACTGTGAGTATGTTGAGGCCCAGCTGTTAGCTGATGCTTTCCCCTCATTGAGGATACCACTACGCTTTTGATGGGAAGCTTACGGAAACACGCAGTCATTATGTTAGGATTTCTCAGAGGCTTTCAAGAGGTCAGATACACCAACAGTAGTATCAGGCTCCTTTGTGCACAATTGGACACATGACTGTAATTACTCATTTCTCGCCGTCAAGGTTGAGCAATGAATAGTTTAAACAAAGCTGAATGTATGTTTTCATACTAATCAGAATGTAACTAACGTGTACAAGACACATCGCAGCTTAAGATCTACTTATTTTACATTGTTGTCACAGTCAAATCTCAAACTCCATAACTGGATATTGCTGACAAAAACAGAAACCTAGAATGAATTGTGCTGGCAACTGAGAATTGTGCTGTATTCCAGCCCGCTAACTGTGAGGCTGGAGCAAATATTTCATTTGGGAAAAACAAACGGACTATACCCTGCTTCGAAATTTACAAAACACTAATCTTTCTCAGACACATTCCACATATTGTACTATTTAGATCTAGATCTGTGACAGATCTAATTTTTTTCTTTTTATTTATTTAATTTTTTTTTTTTTTTTTTTAACTTGGGTGTGATGTGAGTTCGTCCTTTGGAATTTTTTTTTTTTCTTTGCATATAAACAGTCTTTTCAGTTCAAAATCTGCCCTCAGTTACCTCTTATTGTAGGTGTTTATTCCTTAGATTGACACTATACAACAATAAAAACACTTTGAATGTCGATTAATATCTGGTTATGTGGTGATCCGTTTGTCTTTATAAAGTTGTACTTCTTCATGTGTTTGTTCAACTCCAACTGATTTAGTTTGATTTAAGTAAATGACCCTCCTGAACGTAGAGTTTGCACCGGTCGACCCATCTGCCCATCGCTCCAGAGTCATTGTCTCATGTCTCTTTTATCTGGTGTCCTCAAACAAGACTCGTTTTTTTCTAATGTTAATGTTAATGTTATGGTCGTTGTTAGGCTTAAGCAAAGACTTGCTCTTTCTGATGGCTGACGCTTTGGAAACAATAAAATCTGAGTCCCGCTCCCCTCTGTCTACTGTCACTACGCAACAGTCCCAAAACACCAAAACAGGGGCAACCCTGGTAGAAATGGGCCCCATTCCACACTCTTCCAAGTGCTTATCGCTGAAATCTTCTGGAATCTGCTATGTGCCCTTAGATTTGACTTCAAGAGGGCAAAAGAAAGTGACAGAGAAAGAGAAAGAAAGCAGTTCATGCTCATATAACTTGCCCCTCCCAAAGTTAAAGATGGATTCCTGGAGAAATGCCTCCATGGCTGTATCGCGTGACTGCGACTGCTCCCCTCCATCAAACACATGGGACTCATTTACCCTTGTGGGCCACAGTGATGGTGCCACAAACACCAGGCCCCCTCAGGAAGGGAAGAGAGGGGAGGAAGAGAAGGAGGAGAATTAGTGTGTGTGTGTGTGTGTGTGTGTGTGTGGGGGGGGGGATCTGCCATCATACAATGCCAGGGTCCCAAAGGACATGGAGGATGGCGCATAATGGATCATCAGGGGTGAAGAGCGATCAAATGGTTTTAGTGCTTTTTCATACGAACCACACCAATGAGCCTCATAATTCAGAGTGATGGAAGCAGTGATCTGTCGTAATGTTCAATCACGTCGGATTAAACTCTTTCTTTGTCATCATACTGAGAAAAGCTACACTTTTTTCCACTCTGGGTTTAATAAAAGCAGCAGGAGAAAATAGTTGGCTAAAGGTGTGATAGGACAGTGTGGTTGTGATTGTGCTGCCTGACTGCACTGTGGTGATGGCTGTTCAAACAGGCCAGAGCTGAAATGTCACCAGCCCTCTGCAAAGAAAAAGCCTGCTGACAGCCTGTATAAACACCGACATTTTTTCCTCCTGTAATCGCATGTTCACTTAAAAAGAGCACCCAATGAATTCCACGGGCATTCAGTAATGCTCTGTTTCAGTATGTTTATTCTCCCATCAGTTTTACCATGATAGAGGTTGTCTGTTGTCAATAAGGAGAGGGTGGAAGGTAGGAAATCATGAGAAATAAACTCCAGCTTGCCATGGACAATCCTGACGTGAGTGCATGAACTACTCAGCACATCATTAGTCTTTAATCATCAACACCACGCTTAATGTGAACAGTCATCCAAAACTAGTAACCGACACCATAGCACGCAAGAAAGCACCCCAGTAGGAGTGTGTAGGAAGTGATAATAAACCTCTCTCTGCAAAAAAAAAAAAAACACATTGCTGTTGAGTTTTAACAGTTTAATTCACTTATGATAATCAGACACAATGACATCCCACTCATCTGAATTGCTTCAGTGTTGAACCTAATCCCAGAAACACATGCTATGAAATTTGCGGAAATAAAACCAACTGTGATTTGAGGTAACGGACCAGCAAACCAACCAGCAAAAGATGTCCAAACAAAGACTGTATTAAAGCTGCGGTAACGCCGACATCTGAAAACTCAACAACCGCTATGTGTCTTATTGCATGTCAGTTCATTTCCAAGTGCTCGATAATCACGTGGACGTCTGAGAAATAACCTACATTAATTCTTTAACTATCGAGATCATAATCTCAGAAACATCCCATGATGCAACACAAGCAGCTGCATTTAAAACCACTCCTAAAATAAATCATCTGCTGGATTTTCAGTATGTTTGGAGTTACAATCAGGGCTGGAGGAAGTACTGAAGTTTAGTACTTAAGTAAAAGTACCAATACCCTGCAAAATATTTACTTAAGTAAAAGTAAAAGTAGAAGTACTGCATCAAGAATCTTACTTTAGTAAAGACAGGTTAGTTTTACCCTGCTGATGATGTGTTTTTTTCAATAGTAATCATTATGATACAGAATGTAGACAGACTTATTTATGCCTCTGACAATGTCACTGCTCAGTGTCACAACTACATTA
>JAPSES010000249.1:801147-818293 GCA_029822895.1 Maxillicosta whitleyi
ATGTAATTCACATTTCTGTGGGTATGTTTACAGTGTCAAGAATCTAATAAAATAGATTAAAAAAAAAAACAAATGTGCCAGTAATATTATGGGGTGTCAGTCACAATATGTGGGAGAACTGTGCTGCTTGGCTGAGTGCTTTTCTAGTTATGAAATATCTCTGAAACACCTTATTGTTTTTTTTCTTTTCATTTGAATTTAAGGAACTTCTTATTTGATTGTGGCATCCAGAAGTCAAAGGTAAATGATTTTGTGACCTCGCAACTTAATTTGGACCCTAACTCCACACAAACAGTATGTAATGCAAACACATGGTGTGAGTTTAGGATTCTTATTCAGTCAAAACCAAATGGAGGTTTTGTCTTATGTATGTCTGTGTATAATCAGGGGTGGAGGAAGTACTGAACTTTAGTACTTGAGTAAAAGTACCTGCAAAATATTTACTCAAGTAAAAGTACAAGTACTACATCAAGAATCTCACTTAAGTAAAAGTACTAAGTATTTCCTTTAAAATACTTTAAAGTATTCACACAATGTCAGTCTGTGGACTGTGTCATTATGATAAAGAATGTAGACAGACTTATTTAAGACTGGATATCGGTGTAGATTACACTGCAGACTTTGGTGCGGAAAGGTTGCCAGTTTGAAACTCAGGTAGGCCCTTAGGCAAGGCTCTTTACTCTATACATGCCTATACCTTGTAAGTTGCTTTGGATAAAAGCGTCAGCCAAATGTAATATAATTTATGTCAGGACTCACAAGTAATATGTGTATGGAAAAGATTGGTGCCAGTATTGTGTGTGTGTTTTTTTTGTGTGTAATATTTAGATGAAAAGTAAAAAAAAAAAAGATTTAGATGAAAATATGTTAATATAATGTAACAAGTAACGGCATCACTTTCCAGGTGTAGAAAGTACAGATAACTGCCACAAAATGTAGTGAAGTAAAAGTATGCATTATTATTTTTACTTAAATACAAAAAACACTACTTAAGTACAGTAACGAAGTAAAAATACTTTGTTACATTCCATCACTGTATATAATAATACATTTTTAATCATAAGACCCAGAGCGAACGCTTGTATCACTATATTTATTGCATCAGTGGTGTCTTGCATAGCTATAGTTTTTTTTTTTTTTTTTTTTTTTTTTTTTAGCAGATTTACAGTAAACATGACAACACTGAGACTGCACTAAGGCCAGGCTTACAAGTGAAAAATAACTACTATGAGATAATGTAACGTCTATAATAATTTTTGTCTGAAGTTGATGAGAAACAAAAATGCCTATTTGATAGAAAAGCTATTTATTGGTTTGTAATGGCAAAGTTTGATCTTCCAGAGCACATCTGTATGTCATTGTTTCTAAACCACTGTCTCTGCATACACTTAAATTTTGAGAACAGAGATTCAGAGAATTAATCACCAATTGTTCAGCGGCATCGTCATGGGGAAAAGGACTTAAGGCGTCAAAAGACACATTTTAATTAGCTGACAGTCACGATGCATCTGCCTTCTTTCCTATTCACATCATTGCGTCTCTGCTTGCTCAGTACTCCGTTTCACTCTGTGCATGACTATGTCTTGATTTAAGCTTCCAGGAACCGCAATGAGACAAAGGTCATCTGTGATATTAATGAGGGGAAGGCCTTTAAATGTGGCACACTGGCATGAAGCTTTTCAGGGTGACTAATGCAGTTTACCGTTGCCAATAATAATTAATATGTCACTATTTGTTTTTCAATGGGGTGTTTTTTTTTTTTTTTTTTTTGTCTTCGCGAGTTCAGAGGGTTGAGGAAATCCATCAAAAAAAAAAAAAAAGTTTCTCACATTTGTCCCAAAAAAATAGATTTGGTTAATGATTATATTCTATGGTATGGAATAGTACGGTAATGCATCCCAATGACGACCATCCGTCTGTTGACTTATCACCCTTCTGAGAACACACTACTTCACAAACCAGAACTAAATGCCAACATAATGTACATATGGCCTACATTTTCAGTAGACTGCTGTGATGATGTCTTTTTTGGTTTCCTCTCATGTCTGGTTGAATTAAATAGATCAAGCTGTCTTGATTCTGACCCATTGTAAAGTGTAGAGAAACCAGACTAGTCATTAGACACCATATCCTGTCTGTATTATGATATACCAACTTTTAATGACACAGCCTTGACTTGTTGTGGGGTATAAAACAGATAAAGCAGATGCTACAGATAAGGTTGGGGTTAAAATTTAGTTAAGCTGAAGGAGACTCTGGAAGCCATTGAGTCATTGATCTCAGGGTTCTCCCATCCACACTGAGCCCCGGGTTATTCTCTATCCCTTCACCCTCCTTCCTTTTTTATCCTTTGTTGTGGTCACTGGGACAATCGGTTACAGCCCAACGGAATGGAAACCACTCAGTCAGTCCCCTGCTACAGCAAACTATTAAACAGAGGATCCAGTTACTATGACCGGTCTGGGAGGAAAAGTATCTTCAAGGGCGATCTACTTCCTAAGAATGCTTCACAATAATCCCATCTAACAGAAAACATTTTCATACATGTTGCTCAAACCACTTACAACCTTTCACCCAGTGGAATTCCTCAAATTACAGTAACTACCAAGAAACGAGCTTTTACGCGATGATTACGGCGTAGGTTCCGTTTCCAAGTCTCCGCGGTGTTTATTTCGATGTAAATGTTGTGTTTTAACTTTTCTCCCGATATCACTTTGAATTTGTGATTTCAGGTCGTAATTGATGTGGCTTCGTTCCCAAAGCTATCAAAGAAACAGCAGAAGACAAACACAACAACGATGATGAAGTGGATAAACAACATTCCCCCTGGAAACCCAAGACAACTTGTTCCTGTGAACTCGTCTGTCTGTGTGTCTTGCTGAAGCAACAATGGTGATTTCTGTTTGAGTCTTGTGGGTTCCAACCCCAGACCCTGTCTCCCATTTGGAGCGACAGAAATGGAGGGTCATGGTCGCCACAGATGCTTTGTTTTCCACAGTCCTTGCTTGCTGCTGCCCGGCCACGATGGGACCATCTGCCTTCTCAATTAAAAGGCGTGTTTGTGCGCCACATTTGTTTGTGCTCACAGATGATTTTTGTAATAAAACTCAGACTTTCTGGTATTTCTTGGATTCCTGGGTGATGACATTGCGTTTTGCTTTTTTGGGCTTGTGGCTGTTTCCCGTGGAAAATGTAGCTTGCAGAAACTACTGTAGCTGTTTTCTGGTGTGTCTGTGGGATGAAATGAAGAACAGAATGAGTCTTGACGATGTTCTCCCTGCCACAATTAAGAGCAGACCCGCTGTGTGTTGGGGAACGCACAAGATGAAGAGGCAGTCTTTGCCATCTCCTCAAAGACATGATTATGGGGACAAGGCATTTCGTCCCAGAAAATGTCATCATAATAGTCTAGTCTATTGTTCTGTTTTCTTATCCTACTTTCTGATTTAATAATCATTAAAAAGTCAAAGCCCTTTGTTTTTTTTATGGGTGCATTATTATGGGACTCTATATGAAGTAAAGCTTTTCCAAATTACCGATTTTTTTTGTCTTATTTATCTTTTTGTCCATTGCACGAGTGGGGCAAAACGTGTTCTTTTTTTGACCAGTACCGACAATATTCAACAGCAACACTGACACGTGTCCAAACCAATGAAATATTTACAGTATAGTCCATATTAGGAAGGAGGATGTGTTTTTGTATATTCTTCCAAATGTGATTTCCCAATCTTAGGAAATATTATTACATTTTTACGTACATTGTGGATTTGGCAATGGCTTTCTTTTGGACAACTCCTGACTGTCGTGGGAGTACCAAGGACCACACACAGCCCATTGCACAGAGCACGATCTGGCCACTGTCCACTTGCCTAGGCACCAAGTGTGGGAAGAGGGTGCTACCAACAGTGACCACCAGTCAGTCTTTGGATCAGTAAGGGCCAACAGATGGACCTGCCAGGAAGTCATCCATTTGTTTTGAGAAGTAAAGTTTAAACTTACAAGAGAACAATAATAACATTGTGCTACTTTTTTTTTTTTGCCCAGAATGTGCTAAAAAATCACAGTCGTAAAAAAGTCAGTGGTGATCTATCAGTCTATGATCTCATACTGTTGTATATCCTATTTTTGAATGACCACCAGGTGGATTTTATTTATTTATTTTTTATGTCAGAGGAGTTTATTGCCAATCATTTAATGGTTTCTTTAACCTAAGGAGGCAGAGCTGAGTTTTGAAATGGGCTGTGTGTGTGGTGCGTAGTAGTAAAGTAAGAGAGTGAGGCAGCTTGGTTTGCGTTGCATTGTAAACTCTGAAAAGCAGTTATGTTTCATTGACCATTGGTAAACTGCCACTGTGGTTTCTATAGTCTATAGTAATCTCAAGGACGCGCAATTACGCTCACAGTGATAAAGCCATTGCAGTTCACACAAGGGTCTGTCACCAAACCACCCACTAACACCACTCAGTGAGGAATTGTATGGATAGATTGCTCATTTTGGTCATGCTTTGAGTGGTAAGGGTCTCACTCTATAATGATTTTAACATATGACTCTAAAGCTGTGGGTTTTTGCTGTTTTTCTCTCAAGACAGTCATGGGTGTAAGATCTTCCTTTGCACTTTATTGCTTCAAGACTCCTTTCCACCATTATGAATGAAACATGGCACCATCTGGCCCAAGAGATTCAAACCATAATGTGATTTCTCTTCAATGTCCATTTTCTATTCAAACTTTCTATTCTAACCCTAACCCACCAGTAAAAACAAAACTATCTGCAGTGTGTCTGGGGAGATCTTTAACTGTCATCTATCAGCAATCACCACTGACTTAAATCTGTAAACAAGCTGAATACTTGGCAGTTGAGTACCCAAAAGCGAACTACAAGGAGTACTCGAACACTTTAGTTTTCCTATGGTGCTGAGAGGCCTGATGAAACACTCAGCACATAGTTCAACTTTGCAAAATTTCAGCTTTACTTTAAAGATGAAAAAGCTATTTTAAAGATTTATTTAGGACGTATTCATTTTAATAGTTAGCTTGTAACAAATGTAATCAATCACAGCTGAGAGGGAATGTAAATCCTGTGCTTGAGAAACAAACTTGTCTCTTGAAATCAGTACAAATTTTCTTATGCATCGTTTCATAAATCCCCAATTTAGATCCACCTAAATCTATTACCCCTAGACATGTTGGAATTGGGGGTGTATAGCCCACTAGGGGGCTCAGAGAGCCGCTGGGGGCCCATGGAAATGGCTTTGAATAAAAGTAAGTAAGTAAGTTTCTTTTGGCTTTTCCCTTCAGGGGTCGCCACAGCGAATCACATTTGCATGTTGATTTGTCACAGGTTTTTACATCGCATGCCCTTCCTGACACAACCCTCTGTATTTATCCAGGCTTGGGACCAGCACAAAAAGACACTGCCCCCTTGTGGCTACAGGTATAGGGATGTATAGCGTAAAGGGCCTTACCCAAGGGCCCACCTGAGGATTGAACTGGCTATCTTCCGCACCAAAGTCAGTGGTTTAACTAAGCTATCCAAGTGACAAAATAGTAAGAGAAACAGCTATTTAACTTAAAATGTCATTATTTAGTGCTTTATTTGTATAAAATAAGAGGCCAATCCAATAATAACAATTAACCAATCAAACCAACAATCAGTGTTGGGCAGGAGCATGGCTACTTCACTGGGATCCCTGTCATCCAAATCTTGGTATATTTTCCTAATATGTGTAAAAGTCATGAACTGCTTAAATGCCTTAACTCTGGTTTCCCACACATTTCCCTGTGGTGCTCATATGTGTGTCTTTGCTGTATGAAATGTATGAGAACCACTCACGTAGAAAATGCTTATTAAAAAAGCAGGGATATACCAGTTTCCTTCACCTTCATTTCTTTTGTAAATATATAATTCCTGATATTCACACAAATAGGTTATGGTGGGGGAATTTAAATCTGTTAAAATAATTAAATAAATAACAAATCGCATGCAAGAAACAACAACACTGGAGAATTTCTGAACAGGACTAAAACATTCATTGTTTGTAGACATGGATTTGGTAGGTATGCAGTGACATATGTGCATGCAAAACGTTCATTAGCAAATTATGTTGTTAAATAAGGATAAACTTTAGTAAGAGGCACTTGAGAATGGATATGCTGCAGTTATTATTTTAGCCCTTACCACTATCTTCCCACCATCCTAATCCAACCGAACAAAAAATGGAAATTGCACAGCCTGAATCATTATTTACCTTTTAAGACTCTTTTATTTTAACCTTTCTAATTACGTTCCACTCACTTTGAATTTAAGAAAATATTAGATGAGAAACCAGAGCAAGTATGCAAAATGTTTGTTGACTGAACAATACGGACTGAGGTTTTTCTAACTTTGCACATGCACAGGAAAAGACAGCAGCATTACCATGGTGATTAACTTTAATTCCTGCTTCCATGCTGTTTTAC
This sequence comes from Maxillicosta whitleyi, assembly GCA_029822895.1. Classification (NCBI taxonomy): domain Eukaryota; kingdom Metazoa; phylum Chordata; class Actinopteri; order Perciformes; family Neosebastidae; genus Maxillicosta; species Maxillicosta whitleyi. The sequence continues at coordinate 807,606 of JAPSES010000249.1, forward strand.
TTCTCTGCTTCATCTCATGGGTATATTGTGTTCTGTTAGCGTTGAGTTTTTTGCTCTGAAGTTCTTCTGTTACTTTTCACCCCATAAGAGTCATAGTATGGACTATAATAAAAACACAATCACAGAGGCACAGATTGAGTTGGCTTGATCTTGAATCACTTGCTAGCAATCGCTTGTGGTTTCACTGCTGCTGGTTCAGGGTCTGGCTCAGTGATATATATCCCACAAAGACATGTACGCATACATGTGTATATTGTAAATATATTTTATATTGTCGTTTGTGTGGTTACTCTCATTTTAGTCTCAATTTTCGTTGTGCTCCAACTTTATCCCAGAACTAACTCTGTCAGTACACACATTGTTTTTCTTGCATGTCTGTTGCAGCTTGCTAGCTAAGTGCACATTTTTGCTAGAAGTAGTAGCTGATGTCGTTGATATTCTGATTTTTTTTATTTTTTTTTTATCCCTGATGTGCTAATCTCTAATGTGGAATAAAACACCAAAGTTAAATCATACAACTGCTATGATGGTAGAAGACAATGATAAACCACTTTTTAAAGTGCGTTTGAGTCTCAGGTACACACAAAATGTACTGTAAAATTTTTATCCGTGTTGAGTCTAAAGTCACTTGACACATATTTGGACATAGTATTAGTGGTACAGTTATGAGTGTAAAATCTGTAACCTTTTCCCTCCGACATGAGACGATGTCATCCTTAAATTAGCTGAGTCAAATATCGTCAAAGCCAAGAAACATATATCTCTGTTACCTCTGAAACTGCCATGTGAGGCATCATCTTTCATCCTTGCATGTAGTAGGTTCTTTCCTTCTGCAAATCTGCAGTTCCATAAACACAGAGTGTCTTATGGGGTTTTATAATTGTGTTATTTATACTGCATGATACAATTAAGCATAAGCCAGGTCGGGTGCAGTGCCATGAATGGTGGGGAGAATACGTGAGCAGTAAACATGAGAAGGTCTGCTCCATTGACAGGAATTCCACTTTCTGCTTCTGCTGTGAAACATGGCATACCTAATTGTACAGTGGTCACCCACTAGGTCTAAATAGGGTTCAAGACCACACAGTACGACGCAGGCCCACTGTAGGAAACTCAGAGACACAGGAAAAAACAGTGAGCACTCTTCACTGATTGTTTTACTTTAGGGTGATCCTTCTGTTTAGGACCTCAAAATACACTATCCTTCATTTGCAGTGTTTCTGTTTCACTGCTATAGCACCATACGTCTCTTTGACATGTGTCCCAATATGTGACCAAGGTGTTCACATGTAAAAGCAATTTAGTAACATCATCATTAAATGTCTATAATTCTAGTGTTTATGGCTGAATGAGTACAAAATGCTTCATAAATGAGTTTGTGTACTGATAAGAGCCCTTGGTTTGGATAGTAGCAGATTCAGATTCTTCAAACTTCAGCTTCAGAACTGCTTCTTAGAAAATGATACAAGAGGTGAGAAGATTTACGAGGTGACAACTATTGGGCTTACTCTGTGGCTATGGTCCCTAAATCTGCCCCATCCCCCCATCATTTCCCAACAAAAACGAGAACTCAAGTGGTGTCTTCAGTAGTATGTGGATTTGACTCCATCACTGGCCAGCCCAAGTTTAGATCACCCCCTCCTGTTAATGACACATTCAAATTAGCTGTGGTTAGGGTTTTCTTCAAATACACAGCTAGATTCACACAAATTCTTCTCCCCACCTCACCTCTCTCTGGTCTGGTCTAAGAAAACCACATGCCGGGGTCACTGCGCTCTCCCCAAGCCAAACCAGACCCATAATTTTGCTTTTGTTTCAGATGTAGCCTCAAAGCCTGAAATATAAAGACCCAGGCCAGCCTGGGAAGGTCAGTCTGTCGAAGGAAAGAGCAAGATAGAGAAAGAAAATGAGAAAGACTGAAAGAAAGAAAGAAATGAGAGAGGGGGCAAAGAGAGGAAGAGGAACTCTGAGTGTTGGTGTGAGCCGAGTGGTTTCCAATATGTTCAGGAAGTCTTTATTATACAGTGTGTGTGTGTGTGTGTACAGGAAAAGCTGTGTAACAAGGAGGACATTTTGCCAAACCACTAGCCATTACTGACCATTGCTGACCATTACACCCAATGAGCTCTAACTATTTTGAATCCATGCTATCTCCAGTTTAACAGCTCACACTGACACCAACGTATATGTAATGTTTCTATTTGAAGTTACTGTTTCTATTCTATAACTTCTTCCCATGTGTGACCTTGTAAAAAGAAATGACTCAGTTTTCTCTCATTTTTTTGGACCATACCGCATACGAACACTATTAACCATTTCTGTCACGTCTTTCCCTGTGAAAATAATAAAAGCCCTTTTCCTCCTATATTGGAGTGTGATACTATAGAATGGAAGGATCTACTGTTCACACGACTATTCACAAATTAGCTTTTCATATAATATGTTGTTTATTCAATGTGATGCTGTTAATGTCAAAAGCTTTTCCAGTGTTCACAGCCTGCAGTCATCACATTTATACACAGCTGACATTTAGGCTGGCCAAACCAGAGCTCTAGTCATGATGAAACAAGTTTTATGCCAATCACCACCTTGTGTTAAATCAAAAAGGTCAAAATGCACACACCATAAGGCTTCCATTGTGACAGAGAGGAGTGGAGGTGGTGTGGGGTGATGGACTGAAACCCAAAAACCTCAACCTCCTTTTAAGAAAAACAAACCAGTTTTAGGAATTGGGAGCCAGCTAGTGCATTATACTCCCCTGACCTCAGGAAGCTTTCCCTTTCAGTCCAGATCTGGACACACTGTTCTACCATCAGAGAACCAGGCAGATCTATGACACATGTGATGGCCAAACTGTAGTGTGGCCCTGGCCACAAATCCAGCAACATTTGGCCCCTGGAGCCTTGTTTCGTGGGAAGCTTACACTCAGACCACAGATGGACAATAACATGGTTTTTGCTTGGCGCACATTGGTTTTTTGTATATTATGTGACATATTGCTTGGCTTAGTATAAACTATTGTAAAATTATCCAAAATCTTTCAACCTCATTGGGAGACGTTGAGTAACAGTGGGCAGTATAAGGATTCTGTAAGATACAAACCACTGCTAATTCTGCCTCTGCCTCAGTACACCACATAACACTGAAATACTGCCGACACCTGCCAGTGATGGAGCTGCACTAAACTAAATCATTTCATACTATAATGACCAAAAAATCCTTGGTTTTCCATGTCTGGGATCAAATTTCCTATCCAACTTTTGAGAGGGGTGTTTGAATCTATCAGTTGGCGTAAAGAGGACATCACGTCAGACTGATGATCAGTTCAGTAATATGGTTTAATTCTATGTATATACGTTTCTATGGTTAAAGAATAATCATCCTCTTTTTGTTCTTACTCTGTTCTGTTGTGTATGAGCAGCATGTTTTTATTTTAGCAACAGTTTTGTGGGCCTGTCCATTATTCTGTTCCAAGAAAGCCATGCATACCTCTCATCAGACAATGTACCGATTTTATCTCTTGCTTGACAGAAATGCCACAGACTAAAACACTTTTTTTTCCCCTTTTCTCTTGTGTATTTTTTTTCTTCTTTCTTGTCCAGCCTTGTGCTGTTGAATGGCAAACCTTGCAAAACAGCTTTGTAAAAAGTTGACATCTGGAAGCTTTAATTTTCAGTATTTTCATTGAGATTGTTTATGTTTGGAGACCACTGGAAAGTCTAATCTTGTCATGTTTTATCAAGACTTTTGTATTAGACAATCAACAATGATGAGCCCATGACAGATACCACCATGGAGAGTTTTGTAATCAACACAAAAATCTTCTGCTAGAGAATTTCTACTGCTCATACTATCCCCCTCCAGTGTCAGATACCGAGTGTGAAATACAAGCGTGCCAGCATCTGGTCGGTTAGGCAACGTGTTATTTCCAAAGTCAGTGAAATTGCCAAATATCAGACATATTATTGTAACACACTGTATACACCTTCAGTGTATTGCAAAGTAAACAACATTAAATACAGTCTGATGGGCAGCAATTTTAGTGCGTTGCTACCTCTGTTGTGAACTGTTTATTTGTATGTCAAAGGTTTGCTGTGTGTAATTGCCTCTGACAGAGTGCCCTGTGACAAGAAACCACACAAATACATTATATGCTAGTAGATTGAAAAGAAATATACATTGGTCTGCATTGTGATTTATTTTGCCTGGGTACGGTAAACAAGGCGAGACAGGCGATTCCTTCCTCTCTGAAACCAAGCATATCAGACTGAATTCCACTGCGCTCCCATTTCATTTCATATTTCATACAGCCCATTTGAACAATTGTGTTATTATGGCAGTGTAAATAGACCTTTGCACCGGGCAAGATTTCAGGAATGCTGATGATGTGTAAGCTGACACTATGCTGGCCACAGGAAACGAAAGCATCATTTATTGTAGATTGGTGGCCCCCGTTAAAAGTGGGTGGTGTTTATTGCGAGCCAATCGTCTGCATAGGCTGCCACACAATGACTGGTAAAACTATATCAGTGCTGGCATGAAGTGCATATAATGACAGGTTTTGGAATTGCAAATATAAACTGTACCACATTCAGATAGTTGCCCCCTGAGCCCATTATTTTTTTTTTTTTCATTAAGGCAGTCGCCAATCATTTCTGAAGTAATATAATCTATCTCGTACTCTTGAGAAGTTGATTCAACCTACTAAGTATTTTATTGTGTAATACCTGAATAAATAAATGCAAGTATGTAACAGAGGAAGGTAGTTTATCTTATCTGTTCTAAGATGACACACATTGAAAATATTGTGCTTGGTAATATAAATATAAGATAATGTGAGCACCCTTGGGTTGCTCCCCTTTTATCACATAGAAAATGTAATCATAGTCAAAGTAATTTATTTATCATTTATCATAATAATATCTTTAGAATTTTTTTCATATAGTTTGTTTTTAACTTTTTTTATGAAAATTGTGTTTCATCAACTATATGTGTGTGTGATGTTGGTTATTATTAAATTTTTTGCTCACTTTGGAGACAGGTGTTGTTGTAATTTCACATGGTTTACAAAATACTGATTTTAGTGGCAATTACAACCCAATAAAAATTGTGAAAAATAATATGACTTGCTAACATGCAGTGTAAAGTGTGTATAATATGTTCACCTGGATGGTTAACAAAAACCTTCTTTAATGTCAAAGTGAAAATAACTTCTACAAAGTAATGTAAATTAATCAAAAATGTAATGCATAAATAAATACACATAGTAGCACTTTCAATTGTGAGTTTGTCTGGATAAGTCTCATTGAGCCTTACACGTCTGGACTTTACAAGTTTTACTCTTCTTTGTAAAACTTCTCAAGCCCTGTCTGGTTGCACAGGGATTGGGTGTGAATAGTACTGTATTTCCAAATCCAGCCACAAATTCTCCACTGGATTGAGGTTTGGGCTTCGCCTCAGCCCCTCCAGAACAGTCACCTTCTTGTCTTTAAACCACTTCTCTGTAGCTTTTGTTGTACACTTCAGACCATTGTCTTGGTAGAAAAGCAATCTTCTTTAACTGAACTCCAGGGGATGTTCAATGACCGATTTTTTTTTTTTTTCATGCCCTTCCCCGAAATCCTTTTCTTTGAACTGTTTGGAATGTCCTTTTGTCTTCATGGTGTAATTGTAGCTAGGAATACTTATTAATCTGGACTGTCCAGACAGGTATCTTTGTATTACAATCACTGGTCCTATTCACTGCATTTCCATTTCATAAGCTGTGAGAGTATATTACTAACTAACTGGACCTCCATTGAATATTGTCAGTGACTTTCAAGGATTATGACTGTGACGATTTGTAGCACCAGTCACTTGATTTAAATGATATGTTTTTAATGAATTGACATTGCTTCACAGACATTTCTTTTCACATTAATATTTCTTTTGTTGGAAAAAACAAATTATCTTGACTGTATTTCCATTTATGCAAGCAATAAAATGACAAAACATCACAGGGGTTGAATACTTTTCTTCACAGACACTATAACTTGCAGACAGACTTCTCTTCTTCCCCAAATTTATAGCATGTGTTCTATTTATTCAATACCGATGCACCAATCTGTCACTTCTAACATCGGCATCAGCCAATATTTTCCTTGTGAACTGCCATCTGCAAGTAAGAGGATATGCAGTGACGGTAGTGGCTGATATTTATCTGTTGTTGTGCAAAAGTGACTCAGCTGCAGCACATTCAGCTCTGTTTCAATAGAGCTAATGATAATAACGGACTAGATTTCTATAGCGCTTTTTGAGGCACCCAAATCCATTATTCATCCACTCTCACATTCGCACTCTGGTAGTGGTAAACTACATTTGTAGCCACAACTGCCCTGGGACAGGCTGACATACGGTAGGTGTGGCTGCCAAGGACATAACGGCACATGACTGGGACAGAGTGGGATTCAAACAGCCAACCCTTTGGTTATTGGATTATATGGCCAAGCCAAGTTCAGTAACTAGTACTGTAACTACTAACCAGCTGTTAGTGTCTTGCCTCAGTCACCAGTGGCTTACATTATCTGACAGAATATGTGGATCTCTGATGATAAATGTGAATATTCATTAATTTTCCAAACTAGCTTTATCCTTCAGAAGGTCACAGGAGTATCAGAGCCTATTCCAGCCAACGATGGGTGAAGGTCGGGTGGACCTTGAATGTATCACTAGTTCATTAGAGGTTCACTGACACAGATATAGATAGAAATAGATTTATTTCAAAGTTAAGCGGACTCTAACATATGGAAATAAATCCACCAAAAAAGAAAACAAATGTCATATAAATGTATAACTATTTCCTTGTGGCTCTTTGAAGATACTTTATGTCAGAAAAGTAGTAGGAAGAAGCCAGTTTATATTGTCCTACCCCAATTTTACATAACTTGGCTAATCAGCTGATGTATACATTCCATAACATAGAACAGATCAGTTATTAAATTACAAAAAAGAAATCAAATGATTATATATCATCATTAACTATTATTGTCAAACCCCGTTCGTTATGAATATATCTGTGGAAAACAGATTTTTTTATACATGTTTTTAAATTTTGGGATATTTTCTGCACTGTTTGATATTTCGATCCAAAACCCTTTTAAAAGATTTTTTCTATCAACATGTTTTATATTTAGTTTTGGTCTCGACACGAGCAGACAAATAACCGCTCAGTGTCACGTCTGCCCCGTCGTTAGTCTTTGTCTTTCCTGTTTTATTTTGTAGTTTTCCTTCTGTGTGATGGATTCATCTTTACTTCCTGTTCCCGTTTCTCCCCACCTGTGCCTCTCCCTAATTATCCCTGATGTCTATCACCTGTTTCTTGTTTCTCCTCATGTATATAAACCTGGTCTTGTGTTTTTCTCCTTGTTGGTTCGTCTCGTCTGCTGTGTGAGTTCTCTTCTACTGTCATCTGTTCCACGTCAGAAAGTCTTACTCTGTCTCATAGTTCAAGTCTTAGCCCATTCTTCCCTTGCTTGTTTATTCTGGATTTTTACCTCTGCCTGCACGATCTGTCCCATCACCTGTTTAAAATGGATTTTTGATTTTTACCTGCACCTGTTTAACTTGTATTTTGATTTTGGACATTTGAATTCTGGACCTCCTTCTGCACCAGTTTGTTCTGTTTTCTATTTTTTTCAATAAACTGTTTTGCTTTGATGTCCTCGGCTCTCTCCATTACTCTGCATTTGGGTTCACGCCTCTGATACCAGTCATGACACTCAGTCTCACATTAACACATTTGGACAATGTAGATTGAGCAGTTAACCTATTAAGATGCATTTCTTTGGACAGAGAGAAGAAACCAGAGAACCAGCGACAGCCTATGCTGACATGGTGAGGCTTTAAAACCTCTGCTTACTCCCTGCATATATTACTGTCCTGATTTAGCTCGATTATAGCCTGAGGTCCTCAGGGCAGCACCTGCTGATCCCCCCCCCCCCCCAGTACTTTTAGCAGACAGGAGGACAACTATTTTAAAACTTAAGACACGACTGTAACTTACTTTCAAGTGTCAACACTTGATATAATCATGATAACAATAATATCATTGCAAGAAAAGTTCATGGTATTTAGCCAGATAGCAGTTCAGGTAGCATGCTAGCAGTTAGCAACACACAATAACAACCAAAAACACTGGTTTCAACCAAACTGTGATACTAAACATTGTTGTGTTACAGTAGTGCAGCCTGTGAGTCAGAGCTACTAAAATAAAACCTCTTTTTTTGTTGTGTGCAATGGTGGGGAGGAAGAACGTAATGGTATTATTGTAAAGAAATGATCCAAATAAATGTAACGTAGATGTACAGTTGCTGAGGAAAACATATGCATCTAAAGTGAATTAATTAACTGACGGTAAGTATAAAACACAGGTGGTCATACAATAATAAAATAAGGTAGGTGTATAATAAACTGTAAGATTCACTCTGAGGTTTGCATCTCTGCACCATGCCTGCTTTGGTCAAATTTACAGACAAGTGAGTAAACTTATGTCGTCCAAATTTGACTGCAACACCATGAAGTGTAATATAGGGTCTAACATCATGTGCCATCATCTTTTTTTAGGCCTCTATTTTCTGCCTAGTAATTTTTAGGTGATTATCGGACCCTTCTGGATGTTGTAAAGTCCCTGTGCATATTCTTGTTGACATAGCTGTGCAGCCACATTAACAGTATCGCAAGAAGTTGATGTGGTTCAGGGTTGGTAGGTTTTAATCCCAACATGAAAACTTAGTTGCTAACCAAAGATATGGAGCACTGGTTTTCACTTTATCCATTTTATTGACATGGCTTGAGATTTCTTTCAAGCCTGCTTTAGCCCAATACACTGCTTCCTCCACTGCCACGGCCTTAGCTCCCCTCTATGGAACTTTGTCAAAGTCTGTTCCCTGAGAACTCTTTAGGGCGATTATTATGGGACAACGTACTGACGCAGTATGTGTTTTTCTGTTTGTTTGTTAGCTACAATAATTCCATTTAGACACAGAAGGTGAGTCTGAAGGTACTTCACTGTAGATGCAACTAAATTTCTGCAAAAGCTACTAACCTAATTTCATAGTGAAATGCAAATCTTCATTTTTTCCATTCTTTCCACTGTATCCAATTTAGTGTAAACTCAACTGCAGAGCTCTTATGGTGTACCTGAAGGACAACCACAGTGTAAATCTTCTCCCCTGAGGAAGGAGATTCAGGATGTGGCTTTAAATGAAAGCAGAACTTTGTGTGTGTGTGTGTGTGTCAGAGTTTTGCACCGAACATGCACGCTTGCATGCATATGCGTTGGTGTGTATGTCTGTGTGTATGTGTGTGTGGTCCTTTTAGTGGGATGGAAAATTATTTTTAAGCTTTAGTTAAATATTTGCTTTTCCTTCAAGTTGCCAATGACGTTTATAGAACTAAAGAAAGACTTGACACTGGTGAGATGTGTGTGAAAGTGAATATGAAGTGTCGAAGTTACTGCCTGATCATGTGAATGAACGAATGAGCAGAAACAATTCACAAATGGAGGAGTACTCTTACGGCATTATTTGCTAAGCCAGAGGACAACAAATTGCAAGCAATAAAAGTTGTGTTTATTTTAATCACAGAAGACCCATCTAGGATTTACTTTGGAAAAATACACAGACACAGTTGCAGACATGACAAATGAGTAACTTGGCATTCACAAAACGATGGCAAAACCCAAACAAAACTCCAGATTTGTTTAGTTAACCTGACCAATACTTTGTAATGTGGTCACTTTTCTGTTAAGGTTCTCCGTGTCAGTGCAGTATCAAACTAGATGTAGTCGTCTTATGGAACACGGTTTGTGCAACTGTCGTGCATAGCGGAAATTTGTTGCGGACACTGCACAAACATGTTTTTCTTACACTTTGTATGTTTTTGTGAATGGTTATTGGCACAGTGTATATATCACATGCTTGTTTTAGGAGTGGTTTTTGTAGCCAGAATGGAACGGAGGGAGCGAGAGGGATGATCAGTGAGGTAATGCTAAATGCTAACTCACTGACATGTTAAAATGGTAAACGTCCACAAACATTTACTTAACAAAGTCAGTTAAGGCTACATTCCAACTGCCGGTAAATGTGCTGATGTTCCCCCCCATGTGACCTGTATTCAATCTGTCTGATTTTTTTCAAATCTCACCCAGGTCACTTTCATATGTGTGTCTGATTCAATGCGACTTCAGTGTGAACAGCCAGGTCGCATTTATCTACGTTTATGTCATGGAAATGCAACAAAGTCACAGTTCTGTGTCCTGGGGTGGTGGGAAAACATATTTATGTCTATAAACACAGTGCATGTGTGTGTGTGTCACATATTACCTTATGACCAGTGGTGGAATGTAACAAAGTATTTTTACTTTGCAACTGTATTTAAGTAGATTTTTTGTATTTGTACTTTACTTAAGTAAAAATAATAATGCATACTTGTACTTTTACTTCATTACATTTTGTGGCAGTTATCTGTACTTTCTACTCTTTACATTTCATAAACTGATGTCAGTACTTGTTACATTATATTAACATCTTTTTGTCAAAATCTTTTTTTTTTAATTTTCATCTAAAACTTACATGAAAAATCACACACACACAATATTGACACCAATCTGTTCAATCCACATAATGTAGTTGTGACACTGAGCAGTGACA